>JAUBNQ010000027.1:13065516-13076386 GCA_032353495.1 Ctenopoma kingsleyae
TATATGGACATCATAGCACTGCTAAAAAAACTAATCTAGTGACCAACAATAGTGGCCTAAAACTTTTGCACAGTACTGTATACTGTATAAAAGATGCTACAGGAGATTGTCAGTCAGTCACAACATTAAAATCACTGACGTGATGTGTGATGTGAAGTGAATAACATTGATTATCTTGGTGTACGATACATTAGGCAGCAAATGAACAGTTCATTCTTGAAGATGATTTATTGGAGCTGGTTGAAAGAATTTGAGCTAGTTTGAGAAATCACGTTGTTTTTTTTGTTTGTTTTTTTTACATCATCTGGACAGTCGGGTGCATGTTTGTTGTTACCTGGGGAAGAAATGGCACCAGGATTCACTGTAAGGAGTCCAGTGCATGGAGGTCCAACCTTGCCATTTAGAGCACTTCAGGGATATACTGCTGACATCTGCCAGATACTAGAGGACATTTTCAGAAGTCTTGTGGTGCCCATGTCTAAATGTGTCAGAGCTATTCTGGGGACAGAGGGGAACCTACACAATAGTAAGCAGGTATGTGTGCCTCCATATACACATAACATATCATCATATTGCCCAACCCTTAAGAGCAACAATAATTTCAACATTGAGGTAACACCTTAGAACAATATGACACAGTATAACACTGCAAGCCAAAAGATACAACACTGAGCAACACTAAGTAAACTGTTTCTCTTATTGACATACAAAAACAGCCGCGTGTGACTACTTTTGTTGGTTTTGTCGATCAGGATATATGAAGGCAGTAAAAACACTTAACTATGTACTACACAAACAGGCACACGAACAAAAACCCTGAGTTTCTGGGCAAGTGTGTAACATGGTTGAGGTTTACAGCACAATCCAAAATCACCCGGACTGCCTTCCAGGTCTGAAATAAATCCGGCAATGAGCTTTTATCCTCTCAGAAATGTGCACTTAATATGATGGGCGGAAATTACTTTATGATGACTTTTCCCATTTTGGCAAGTGGACTGCTCTCTGGTTCAGGGCAAGATAGAGAAGGGGAAAGAATGGAGAGATAGAGCCCAGATGTAATGTAACTATGGCAATAGGATTGTTTTGCTGCTTTGTGAGAATGACAATACCACACACCAGTGAGAAACAAAGACATTATAATGATATTTATGATGTACTTGTAATAGGTCAACAACCTCTGGGCTGGATAAATATACTGTCAGTCTCAGAAAACTGCACACAGTACACAGTACTGTCATGCTGTGTAAATAACAGATGGAGAAATAAGAAAAAAATGAGTAACAAAGAGAAAACGAGTTAACTGGGACACTATAAACCAGAGGCATTTGTAGTAAATAGCTTTACAGTCATTGTTCTGCTGAGGTGATAACTATTGTTGAAACTGAAGAATATGACCTTTGTTGGACTTCATTACACTGGGACATGGTATTGGATTGCATTTCATGACTTGTGGACTTTGTTGCTGTGTGTGACATCAGTGTAGATAAAGCAGAGGACAAAGACTTTGTTTTATATGTGGGATTTATTTTATATTTGAGTTATTCGTCATATTAAGTGTTACTCAAAGTTTCGCCCAAATGTTGGCACTTTTTTTATTTATTGAACAATGAGTCACACATGCAGCATTTACGAGGGCTTGTGGGTAAACTATACTCAAAAGGTCGTCTTCTCAAGGTGTGCCATCACATTTACAACTGTCAAGGTTGTGTCTGCAGGTCACTGACTTCTGGCTTAACATGCCCCCTGGCTCGCCAAACACAACATTAGCAACAAGATGATGAATACAAATGTTCTTGATATCCTGTAAGTGATCCAAACATACACATCTATTTGACATGCTAATAAAAAGAGATTCATTGTACAGTAAGTACAACAGTAGAATATGTAGGCAACTAGTAGTACTTTGTTAAAGAACTATACTATATTGTACAATCTGAAAAAACCCTTGATATTTATTCACAAGAAAAGTTAGATAAACCTTTGCTTAATTATTAGTACTCTCAAAGAATGCTAAGAATGAACCTACTGCTAACCCACTGCCTATATTCCTCAGACATGGATATAGCATACTGTGTAAATGTCCACCTTTCCACAGTCCAATCCATCAAAACACACATGGTATAACCCCCTGTTCACAGGACGTGAAGTAGTGGACCAGCTCAGATCCAAGTTACAGTAATCATCTTCCCACATCTGAGTTTTCTGCCAATGAATGAGGCTTTGTCTGCAGAGGAATGAGATCCATATCTCCCATTTGGCATTGTTCATGTCGTCACTAATCAGATGCAGGTGAGCAGACAAGTTTCGCTTCTGCCTGTTGAGGCTATGTGTGTGCACGAGTGACCATTTACAGTCATGAATGTGTATGTATGTGTGAGCAGAGCTTAGGCAGGTTTTACTGCTGAACAATGGAACATGACTGGGGTTATGTAGAGATCAGAAAATGCTGATGTAAAACATGCAGCAATAAATGATTTCTTCATGTTATTTGTATTGTTTTTTACAACAGTCCAAATGTGACGTTATAATTTTCATATATTCCATGCAAGTAATTTTGTATTTACTTCAGATTTGCCATTGTCAGGGTCTGAATAAAAACTAATAAAGTAAGCCAATGTGATCTTGCTTTGTAAACATCCTTCCAAAAAATTAAATCATGTGGATGGGTCAGACCTCATTGAAGAAGAGTCGTGGTTTTTGGTGTCATCTAGTACAGATAGTTGCAGTTGAGCCAGAGCACATAGAGTAGAAAAAAATACTGCCATCTGCCACCCATAGGTCAAATGAGGCATAACCACAAACCTTTTTCCCTTGGCACAGGAATGGAGAGAGTTTCAGAGTGCACAGAGTATACTGCACTTGTAGCCTGCGATGTGCTATATAAGCAATATAATAGTAACATTTAATATTTGTAATGCTCACAATATCACCTTAAAACTAAAAAAAAAGAAAAAAACTCATAGCACATACTATAATCAAAACTGAAAGTATCTCTTGGAAAAGAAATTCAAAGAGAGTATTTCCTCTTCAGTGTGCAATAGGAGTCATGGGTGTGAAAAATTACATTTAAATAAATACTAATCTATTTAATTTATAATTGTACGTTATTAATACTAATGCAAAAATCCCATAGAAAAGTGTAATAAAACAAAGCTAAAAGAGGTGTTCACTGAGTCAATCCAATGAAACAAGTGCAATGCAAAAGTTCTATTAACAGGTCTAATGGTATAGGCTACATTAACATAGTTCACATTAGCTGCAAAACACACAGAGAAACCTGTTTTGCACTCCAGAATATAAAAGTCAGTCAGCTGCACCACAGTAATGTGCTGCTTGTAATTCACATTGTTAAGCAAAGTCATTTGGAGACATGGATTGTCATGTGGAAGCACAATTTATACAACCACAACCTCCGTGAGACACCTGGCTCCACCTTCAAAAAACAAATTATGAGAAAGATGACTGTAAAGTTATTCCATGTTTGACCTCTCATAACAACACGATATAGGGAGTGGCTGACTTCGAAGCTCGAAGTGGTTGGTTTCCTATCAGTGTTTTGTTTTTTTTCAAAGCAACGTTGTGATGTTTCTCAAACCATGCCATTCCCAAACTTCTCATGAGTACATTCATCCTGTACAAAGGATCTCTGTTCGCTCAGGCCTCTCAGCATCCCTTTGTGAACTTGGTCGGCAAGTCCTCTGCACTGGAATGCCTGTTCTCAGAGTTAGGAGGTAAAATGCACAAAGTGAGACACACAAACATACACTTTCCCACATATTATTCCAAGACATCCATGTTTGGATGTAACTGAAAGCCATAGGCAGGTGACTGTGCTTACCAAAATAGAGAATATGTCTCTTATAATTGAGAACTGCTGCCCGTTGTCATTCTGGTCAACCACAACTCATAATGTATAATGATTATGTGATTCTCAAGAACTTGAAAGGACGAACATCCATTGTAGGAAGACGAAAAGGGAGACAGTCTGAGAAGGGAGGGAATATGCGAGAGAATGACAGGCGATGTAGAAGGAGAGGAGAGAAGAGGCAGAAAAGTGTGAGAGCTCGGGAGCTTCAGACAACCTCTTCTCCAGTAGACGGTATGAGAGGGGATGAATGTAGTTCTTTGTGCTGGGTAGACTGTGGGCTCCAATGTATGCGTGTATGTGTGTGTCCAAAAAAGAAAGAGAGAGAGCTAGGCGGCCCAGGGCCTACAGATGTCTGGAGCTGCGCCGCTCACCCCCAGCCTCCACAAGCAGCGAGCAGCTGTTGTCAGAGAGAGACAGGCCGACCCGGAGAGACTGGGAGGGGGCCAATGGGCAGAAAACAAGAAAGAGCCTCTTTCACAGCCTGGTATGTCCTTCTGGATCCCCACACAATGTATCCTTTGAGGCACCAGAAGAATAACATTTAGATTTAAAGTTTTCTCATCCTGGGAAGTTTGGGTCAGCTTGTTCAGTCCTCTTGCTCTAGCTGTCAAAGGGTTGATGCTGAGGTTGGAGTTGAGATTATGGCTAGAGTTAGGACCACAGCTGTGGCTGGAACCTTCAAAGTGAGCACCCAGAGATACTTTGGGCACCCCTTGACTCATACACACAAGCAAAGGCCAAATATGTTGTAAAAATATAAGTTGGTGACTCAGAGTCATGCTCAGGTCATGCCAAAGGTTCTTACATACAACAACAAAATTAACTCATCTGATACCTGCTAACAGATCAGAATAATGTGTCACTAACCCAAACACAGTCTAGTGTCAATCAGCCAGGATTCAGAGTTCCACAAGCTCTAAACTCTCAGCAGGTGTTTATGAAATGTGCTCCCAGCACCTGCAGAGTCAAGGGAACTGAGCCACTTTGTTTCCACTGCTCTGAAGTCAAACAGGGTACAACACACTTGTTGTATTTCAGAATGTGCCTTGGCAGTTTTACAACCAGGTTTGTCAAGATATTTCCATAGAAGAATTAAGGAAGTAATAAGCTCAAAAGTCCAAGGAAGATATGTTTTCTCTGTGGCCTCTGTGAGCAAGAATTGTCAGCTGAAAGGAAGAACAATGAAGAAACATCTCTTTTTTCACATAAACAGCATTTATAAAAAGCCAATGTCATATTACTGAAACTTTAAACTTCTCTAAGTTACACTGCTGACAAAAAAGTAAAAGTTCAAACATAGTACACTCACTTCTCACAAACCAGTATGAAAGACTGACCAGCACAATCCACTCTAACATTTACCCAAGGGGTAAATGTAGAGTAACTAAAGGAGTAACAGATCAGGTGAAACACACTCATTGTGCTTTAACGTGGTTTCATTATGTAGACACTTTTCTGTAATGACAGAATGACAAGCCCAACCAGGAGGTGAAAGAGTCATAAAGAGAAAAAACAGATAGAAGGCAAAATAGATCATACTCTGCTAGAATTGCAGAAAGTGGGGTATCTTTCATCACATCTGGACCAGGGATTTATGAGAGTAATAAGAGGTTATTAAGAGTTTTAATCAACAGAAAATTGACTAGGTGAAAATTATTGCATACAAGTGCTTGTATACAACTGTATCCCCCTGATCACATCGTGTGAGTAGTATGGGGTTGAGAGGGCCGAGGTAGCATTACTGCTGTCCGGTTAAACACTGAGGTGATTCTGATTTCCCAAAATGCAGAATTCATTATGTGAATGAATTGAAAAACTGCAAGAATCTCATGCTCACACAGTGCACTCGCCTGTGTCTCTGTGCACTGGAGGGATTTCCTATCTACAAAGAGGAATCTCTGAATATGCAAAAACAGCCCCCACTTAATGATGAGTCACACTAGTTTTGCATGTTTGCAATTTAAAGTCCTATTTGACTTTGAATGGCTCATCAAACATTAGTATAATGTACCAGTTGGCACACCCATTTTCATACTGACAGTGACTGACACTGGAGGCAGGAGTATACACTAATTCCATTATTAATTTACTAGATTTCAATTTTGGAGTCTTTAAGCTCTAGTTTCTAGCTTTTTAGTCATATTTTTGTTGTGCCTCAGATGCCTAGGGTTAAATTATATTCAAAGAGTTATACAATAACTTAAGTTCTTGCTTTTATAGTATATTATTTCTATAGTTAAATTACAGAAGTAAGACATTTCAGAGGACCACAATCATGTGTACTACCCTTTATTGCCTTCATTAATACATTTCAGCTGAAGTCACCCAACCATACTATATCTTATGTGGCATATTCCAGTCTTCAATTGAATAAATGTTCAAAAACATGTTCTTCTGTAAATGTATGTACTTTATAAACACATAGAGGAGTTGTGGAAAAAAATGAAGCAGACAAACACAAGACGAGGAAAGAAGGAACAAGGAAGAAAGTAGGGAAAAAAATTTTTTGAGAGAAACAACAGGAGAGAGTGAAACATGGGAAACTAGAATAGCTCAACCACAAATGGGCTCTTTCTCTGAAAGAATGTATAAACATAAGGTTGAGTTTCTTGGGAAGTCTCACTATCCCATGAATGAATAGTTTGTTTGTCGGTCACTGAAACATTGCAGGGAGCAACACAACACAGAAGCAATAAAAAAAGAGTTACATGTGGATGTCACAAAACAAATGATTACAGACTGAAACTGATGGAGGGAGGGAGGTAAAAAGAGAACGAAGGTACTGCTCCTGACCAAATAACACAGTAGTGATGTTCAGCCTAAGAAAAACTTATAGTCCCCTATACTTGCACCACACACTGACCAGAGCCCAGGGCCCAGAGAGGTAATCAGACCTGCTGAGGTGGCCTGCAGGGAATGTGTGTGAATATGTTTATGCTACCATACTATGCCTGGCTGATGTTCTACAGGTGTTGATGTTACCTGGCACATTGCTTGACTTTACTATACACATATAGTCTCAAGCCACATTTCATTAAAACTATAGAACTATTATTGCCTTTTTTGTTAATAGCCTTCATGTTTGTTACATGCCCTTACCATAGACAAGTCAAGTTTCATCAGGGTTGGGCATTATAAAATCATCAGTTCTTATGTGAGACAAATGCTCCTATTAGGACCCAAATGAAGACTGAATGAGGAATCCAGATGAGAGAAGGTTGGCGGGAGGGAGGAGGAGAGGAGGGAAAAGACACCTATGGGCTTACCAAACAGCCAAGGAATGCAGTGGTAAAATCAGTTGGGATCTCTGGCACAAGATGGTCCATGTGACTGGGTTTAGATGATGACCGTGACAAAGACTCCTTTCTTACCGACTTTAATGACTATAATACACTGCAGAGCAACACACAAGCAACTACTTGTTAAAGAAAATATGGATACACATGGACAGACCAATACACCCATGCACACACACAAATACACAAAACACACCCTTGGCAAACGATGGAACTAACTTTCTCTTTTTATATGTGTATAGCTGACTCACCGTCTGTTTAGAATACATGATTCATATATGCAAGGTTGTTACATAATAATAATAATCACAATAATAATAATACTGTATAATATATATAAGATACAACAAAATACAGAAAAATAAAGCATAAAGACAAAAAAACAACCAATACAGAAATACCAGGTAAAAAGAGGAAACAGCAGAATGCAGAAATTTGCTGCAAATAACACAGACTACAGAAATGTTTACAGGTAACAAATAAATGCATACTTGAATATGTCATCTTTTAGTGAACAACACACATGGAAGACATATAACCTATATAACCTGCTACCGCTTGTCTTCTGATGAACACAAGGAAATGTAATCTTATAACCTCTGTTCTGGTCTCTGCTCACAGGCTTCCAGTGTGTTACAGAATTGATTTTAAATTATTGATTGTGTATACCTCAGGTGTTCTGTGTCTGCCCCAAAACTTTGGAACAGTTTGCCCCCAAATATTAGAACTACCCCTGACCTGGTAGCTTTTAAATCACAGCTTAAAACCTATTTATACTCCTTGGCTTTCAATGTTGGAGTGGAGTTTGATATTTGTTTCTATTCTCTGCCCCATTGCCTCTTTTATTTTTATTATCCTCCGTGTTTGTTTTTAATTTCCTTGTACTTAACTTACTTCTACTCTTGTCTTATTCACAATTGATTTATTTCTTCGAACCGGCACTAGGGAAGGACCGGGATGTGACACTTGAGAATTGTCAACTGCTCTACCTACTGCGCCACTGTCCCCATTTTATTTCTTCCTGATAATATTCAATGTCCTGTTGTTCATCCTGTCTTTTATTTGGTCTTGATGGTGTTGTTATTTTATGTAAAGCACTTTGTTCAACAGGATGTTGTTTTGTAAGTGCTATGTAAATAAATTTGATTTGATGCTGATAATACAAAATACATTACATAGTAATTACAGAGTTACTGCAAACAGCATCATCAGCAGCATACGTCCATCTATTATCTTTACCGCTTTTATTATTAAGAAGTCCATCCTAGCTGTCACTTGGTGAGAGGCAGGGTACACCTTGGACAGGTCACCAGTCTATCACAGGGCAAACATACACAGACAAACAGCTATTTACACTTACATCTATGA
The DNA here is from genome assembly GCA_032353495.1 of Ctenopoma kingsleyae. Taxonomy (NCBI): domain Eukaryota; kingdom Metazoa; phylum Chordata; class Actinopteri; order Anabantiformes; family Anabantidae; genus Ctenopoma; species Ctenopoma kingsleyae. Next base: position 13,074,049 of record JAUBNQ010000027.1, read on the forward strand.
GTCTATAATGCAAAAACCTTCTAAGTGTGTAAAGTGCATTCTTTGTTGTATTGTGTATTGTATAGTGGTTGTACAACCACTACTACTTCTTCCCACTCAACATCTGGACAGTAGTAGTACACTCCTCAGGGTCCCATGTCTCTTGGTTGCTTTATTCACATTCCTTCACCAGTTTGCTTAACATGCACCTTACTTATGTGTGAAAAAAAATTTCAGCCCTGCAAATGTTATTCCATGTTTTTCCTTTTTTTTGAAAAAGAAAGATCTGAAACTCCCAGCAGCTGGTCACCTAATGCATAGGGAACAAACCACCTACAAGGGCTTTAAGTAAAATAGTTCTGTATATTTACCCAGGTCTACTCCCTAATGTATCCTATCTGAACCAGAAATGAAGAAACACTACTCACTCTTCAAGTTCCTACCTAGATCTGTTGCAGCTGATTTTAGAAGAACAGCTGTGAGAGCCCCGAGGCTTTCTGAAAGGTTTCTTATTTAAACTATGCAATGATTTTTTGAAAACTGTTCAGAAAAGCCCAGCATGTTGAAACTTTAGATTTTCTGCGAGAACTGTATTCTACTAACAGTTTAAAAACTTTATTGACACAATATTTCTGAAAGCAGTGGTCTGTGAGTTCTCAGAAATTATCCACAGGCAAAAACTCAAACTCAATAGGATTTGTGTAAAACGGCAAGAACACAGGACTATATTGGCACTGTCTTTGTCTCAGATAGAACATTGAAGTAGGGTGAGAACATTCTGTTATTCAACATTTTATAAGGCTTAATAGCAACCAGCATATTTACATCTACATCTATCTTCAACAATAAAGACAATACTGGCTGTTACACAAAAGTTAAAACTTGGACCTTAATACTGAAAAACCCCAATCCCTGTGTAATGGATTCTTTTGGTGTTTGTTTTCTTTTGGCCACTCTGACCTGCTATAACCATGGTCTCATCAGCTGTGGTTTTTATGTTTTTGCTATCCATTCATGACAGAAAGATCACATGTTCATGGACTTCTGCCAGAATGTTTCCTTTACTGGAGATTAGCCATTTCCCCATCTCCTCTTGATCAGTTTTCACCTCTGTTACCAGTTCAGGTGTTACCCTCAACATTTCAACAATAGCCATCTTGTCCAAAGTGTCACCCTTCACATTCCTAAACCCATGTAATCTCAGCTCCACTACATCATAGTGTTACCACAGGTGACGAACATTTCCAGCAGACACAGTGTGTTCTTTGTTCCCCCTACATTTAGTTTTCCTTTTTAAAAACATGGGATAGCCAAGAATGGACACCGAGACTGGTGAACTACACAGGGTGTGATTCATTGGGAAATTGAATCAAAGGCAGGTGTACAGCTTTGAGACTGATACCCACCACCTGTTGAGTACTGCTGACCTGTCAGCTCGCCAGGGCTTAAGTCAAAATATCTCACTGAAATTCAGTCGGAGTTCAAGTAAATTTATACAGTACTTTAGCTATATCAAGAGAATAATCCAAACACCAATATTTATAACTGAATCACATTCTACCAGGCGTGTTTCACAAATATAATATAAGTTATTAAATTTTCATTTATCAACTATGTCATAAGTCCAGAGGCAGCTGCAAGAGAGACAGTGCTATAAATCACTAACAAAGGAATGCTTTATCCAGTGCACAGAGACAAACCATCTTGAGCAAATACACTTTATATCTCAGAGGCTGAACTACAACATGTGCATGAGTTAGGAGCCTTGTCTCACACTTGATAATATTGCTATCTATGAGACATAGTCATACTATAGAAAACAGTGTATGGCCAGGGTTTATCCAGTAGGTGGCATCACCACACAACAAAGAGGGACTAACACTTGTGTACACACACACACACGGAATTTTTGAGTGCTATTACTGCATTAACAGCTTACATTTAAAGAATATTCCTGTGATTTGAATATATAACTTTAAGCAGCAGTGAACTTATATACATGTGGAAATACAGTACTGTGCAAAAGTCTTAGGCCACCGTTAGATTTGTTGTTTTTGCGATGCTATTATGACCATATATGTTTTTATTTCTTAGTCTCTTTATTAGAACAGAACTAAAAAAAATATAGGAAATATGTACACAGTATTAGAAAACACAAAAATATTTTTTTAACAGCTTCTTTAGGCTAAAGTGACAAATATTTAGTGTGATCTCTGTAGAGGAATCTGTGGAGTTCAAGGACAAAAATAGGAGAGTAAGACCTGTCAATATCTGATGAGAAGCCAGAAGTCGTCCAACAAGGACCCGACTCAGCATCTGGCAGCTTCATCTGGATGCAAGTTGATCCTTCCATAGTCTG
>JAUBNQ010000027.1:13076486-13175393 GCA_032353495.1 Ctenopoma kingsleyae
GAATGGTCCTTGTAGATGGAGAGCAGCCAAGAAACAACTTTTTGTCTTTCTAGTTGTTCTCATATAAAAACTGAGAATGAATATGTATGGACACCAAAGCATTGCTGAAAAACTAATCCAATAGTGGACTAAGACTTTTGCACAGTACTGTACATAAAGACCCAACAGTTCTTACTGGTTGTAGGGCACCTAAAATTTTTATCTTCTTTTATCTTCTAGGGAATGTCATTTTGTGTGTATTTTCATTTATGATGTGATATGCTAATAATGATTGTTTCTTTTAATCGTGTCTATTTTAGTCTTGTTTATTGCATGGTTTGTATTTGCTATGGTTTTATTTATCACATGTCTAGTTAGTCCACACTGGACTAACTTTGCCTCCCCTGACTGAGTACACGTGTGTCTAAACTGAACAAGAGCTGCTAACCAATAATGTGTCTGTAAGGCTGGTGGGAAGGAGTATTTCAGGGAAAAAGAGAGATGTGAGGGACCATGAGGAGACGTGGACAGACGGGGAATCCATAAGCGGATCCATAAACTCCTTATCCTCTGCTCAGTATACTTTTCTTTAAGCTGGACTTTTGACTATTGCTTTAGTGTTTTAGCGATTTTTCTTTTGGTTTTAGCTAATGCCTGGACATTTCTTGCATTTGCCCTTACTGAAACAAGTTAGCTCCCACCTGATACAAACAACCTTTGGCTATTTGCCCTTTTATTTAATTGTGTTTTTTCCGCTGGCATAGTTTGCTTTTCTACCTTAAAGCAAAACCTATTTTAATCTTAAATCCCCTACACCCCCCTAAATAATGACATAAAAGTCCACGGTCTTGTGTTGTGGTTCCAGTTTCAGAACTGTTACACCCCTAAAAATATCAGCTCTGTTGCTGTGGTCTTTAATGTTCTCTGTACTGAATCTCTCAGTGGATGGTGCTTCGATTGTCCTCTGATAATTTCTTCAGGTCTGAGTCACAGTGACACTGTGCTCTGACAAATCATGCTTGGCTATGGGAATTCAGAAGCCTCTTGCCACCATCATTTAGGATCAATTACTGCTTGCAGACCACTCACAACACAACAACACAGCCTTGGTCCCTCTAAGGGATATTATAAATGTTTATAGGTAGGCAGGTAAGAAAAACACCTCTGATGTGATCTTTAATTGGAGGTTATTTCCCCTACACCACAACTGAAGATTTTGTTTTGTGTCACTGTAATCTTTGTAATTTCACTGAGTGAAATTTAGCCTCTGCCCTGACTCCAAAGACACCTGGTAAAACAGCACCACCATCACCAGGAACCGCCTGCGCCTCTCTGCATCAGATTAGGGCCAAATCAAATTGCTCTGAAAGTTTCTCACTCAATATTTGTCCAGTCTGTGAAACAGGAAAAGAACTAGACTGCAGAACAAATGTGGGCAAAGCATCTAATCTACAACCTAAAATCTCATTTTGGGTACATGAAAAGCTTGTTTAGACCAAGATCCCCTGCAAGCTACAAACTGAGGTATATATGTGAGGAATCACTTCACATTCAGCAGGCTTCATCAGATCAGTGGGAGATCACAGGCATCCATCCAGCCTTGCAAAGATATCACACTCTGCTCTGATGCGGTACAAGAGCTTAAAATCCCCAGAAGTGGTACCAGATTGTTGATAACCTTGTAAATCTTTAAGGATAGGAGGTAAACTCCACGCCCCCAGCTTGAACAAATCTCCTAGACAGATCTGTAGGGCTCTCAGAGCTGTCTGCTGAAGAAAATAACTGCTGAAATGGACTGCAAATTGTTTCCTTGATTTTTTATTCTTGTGATTGATACTGCTATATCTTGCTATATCTAAACATGACTAGGGGATATTGTTTTACTTTATGAATTACTTAATTATGAATTACTCCTGCTTTTCAAGGCAGTGTCAGAGCCAGGACATGTCATATTGTTAGCCAATTTATCGATGGACACAACTTGAGCTCTAGGTGAAAGATGTTACAGTAAATACAGATAGTGACATTTTGATCACAGTGCTGTTGTGTGGACAGTAATCGCACATCTCTGCACATGCATTCAAAGAACATTGATGGGTGATCATTCCTGACATCACCAAAGTGTGAAACATCTGGAAAAGAAAAAGGATGAAAACCTTCTTGCATAGATCAGGGGATGGCTGTCGCTGTCCATCTGAACTCAGCAAATTGTGGTTCTTATGAGACAATTTTCATACACATTGTGTTATCTATTGCACACAACAATCTATGGGAGAAAGCTGCTTTTGTTAGAAATCAATGATCCATGAACTGATCCTCATGGAATTCACAAAATTTAAAATGAGGAAACGATTTTAGAGAGAGCATATTTCAACAGGCTGTAATTGATGCAGGCTTGTGCCATTACAATCTTTGCAGTCCACTGAGGATTGATTCAAGTAATCCTGCAGCCAAAACCACAATCTGCCTTTCCCCTTCCAACTCTTTTCCCTTATTTGTTTCATTGATTTTTAACAATAAAGTGTGGAACACCAAGTGAGCTGTGTTGATTTTCTAGCAGTCAGTTCTGTCAAATTACTTCACAGTTCTTTGTTCATTTCGCAGACTTGGTCTTTCAGCTCTGCAATAACGAAAATAATCAACCCAACACAAAAGCTATGGACTGGAGTCAGTGAGGAGGGATTCAAAAAACAGCAAGTCATCTGCAAAACTCTGCAGTAAGTTAACAGCAGAGGGGTCTCATCTGGCCCTGGGTGCTGAGACCCTATGTTTGTATTTTTAAGCAGGTTTGCGAGGAGAATACGTTTTAGCAGTGCCTGGTTATATTTATGCTTATGTTCCAAGTGCCAAAGTCCTCTAGTGGCCATGGCGATTATGACAGCTGCAAAGGAAGAATCAGTTGTTATATAGCAACAAAATCTGTATATGTAGGAGTGGTTAATAACTATGTTATAACCAATAAATGTTTTTGTGCCCAAACCATGCCAAACCTTTACAGTATTTGTTATTCCATAATTACTTTTTTTGGATTATCTCAGAGGGCTCAGACAAACATATGGTTATTTAGGTTAGAAGAACTTGCTGGCTAAACATCAACATGTTAACACTGTCACTGTAAACCTGACGTTTGTATTTTGCTGTGCTGCAGTTGAACCTCAGAGTTGATAGCATGGTAGACTCTTATGCTTGTTTATTCATCCACAGGAAGAATAAAGAGCAACAGGTCAGACCGGTGGCATTCAACAAAAGCTAATGAGCAGAGTTTTATTTTAATGATCTGCCTTTATATAGCCTCCTTTCTTGCCTGACATTTGAGTTTATGGCTAGTCAGGTAATTGCAAAGCTGTGGCATTCCCACAGATGCAGCATGAAGTGTCATGAGTGTAGCTGGTAGTCAAAGTCTTTCCTTTTGTCTTTTATAATGGTATACTCCCATTTTCTTAAAATCATCTGGCTGAGTGTGAAGGTTAAATCCCACAGAAATATATCTGACAGGGGTTAATTTGTTCATACCATGGCACAGAGACTCACAGCAAAGCAATATGTGATAAGTATGACCCCCAAAACAATGTTCATCCAACACACAATCTGAATACAAAATTAGTTCTCCGCTTTTTCTTTCTTTCTCCCTCAAGCCCTCCAATAATGAACAGTCTGTCCTTAGCCTAAGACACTTGTTGATAATCTTTAACTGCAGCTCACCTGCTCCCTTCTTTAGTGCTTTTATGGGTTTATCTAAGCTTCATTTAACACCTACTTCTTTCTCTTTCTCAGGAAAGAACTGCATATTTAAGCGTCAGTATCTGCAAAAGTGTTTCTATGACAGATGTACTTTTCTTTAGCCCCAATTCAACAAAGTTCTTCTAGCTTCCTATAACCCCACAAAAAAGAAAGAGTTGCTACATCTACATAAATTGTATTTCATGTTTTATTATATAAATGGTTTATTTTGTGACAGTTTATTCATATTGTCATTATATATCCAAAATATTTAATTGATCACTGTATTGACAGTTGACAGTTGCCAACTGCTCTAATCACTGCACCACAATCCTGGCAGGTACTGTTATAACCTGAATAAAAAAATAAATTCAAGTATGAGTTTCAATGTGTGTCTCCTAGTGACTGTAGACAGTTAAACTACATCAATAGGCACAAATACATCACAGGAAAGAAACTCAACTCCACCCTCCTCCATTTTTTGCCCACATCATCGCCAAGTAATTATCAGAAAAGGCAGCAAACAAACATATACTGTATCATGAGTAGGTGAGGATGTCATTGACTGGATGCTATGTTGAGCCAAAAGCATGATAAAGGTGTGATCAGAGGTTAATCAAAAGTAATAAAAGTATTTTGTAATAATATTCTGGTTCAGCTTTTACTTGCTGCACTCACTAAAATTGTGTATCCACTGAATGTGTTGCATATTATACTCCTTACTGAGATGCAGGCTGTAATCAATGCATAGAAAGAGACTAGAAAAATATCTTCTAATATCTTGCTATATAACTTGACAGTAATTCCCAGGGTCAGAGAAAATGATGAAATAAACAACTGTTATGAGTCTGCATTTGAGTTGGAGGCAATTAAATTTAGAGGTACTGTTATGACTCTGATGATAATAAATCGAGGCAGTATATGACAGGATGTTGTACCTTGGCATTTACCTGCTGACACCATGAAACAACCATAATCATACTTTTCCAAAGGCAATTTTATCTACAATATGCAGGAAATTAATTGCGGAATTTTTTTTTTAAAGCATTTTTAATATTGACCAATATGCCTCAAGTGGGACTCTAGTGCAAATATGATTGTGGTAAATTGTGGTTGTCAAATATGATGAATTCATCAGGTTGATTACATTTTCAAGAACACTGGCATGATGTCTGTTTGGATGGTCATCTGTTGGTTCGTGTGTGTGTGTTGTGTCTTCTCTCTCCCCTAGTTGTGCTTCGTCCTCTCTCTCTCTGTCTCTGTATCTTTCTGCAGGTATCCTCGGCCTTAGAGCTGTAGTTACTGAGGTTGAGGTTTCTTCTGTTAAGAGAGTTTTTCCTCTCCACTGGTGCCTAGTGCCTGCTCAAGTGGGACGGTTTTCTACAATATTCTGTATATTTCTCTATTCTGTGTAAGGTCTTAAACCTTACACTTTAAAGTGCCTTGAGATGACTTATGTCGTGATTTGGTGCTATATAAATAAAGTTGAATTGAATCTACGTCTTAAATATTAAAGGTTAAAAACAGGCTTACAATGACAAAATATACATAAAACATACATGGTAAAAATTTAATCAAAACTACTGGTTATTTTGTTTTTCTTAAAGTTAAATTTGACATTACTATTTAGGATTTATGTTATTTTCTCAAAAGACACAGGGTTTCGTAGAGTGACTTACACCTAATTCACTCTTGAGATTGTACGACAATCCACATAAAAAGCTTTTGAAATTATAAGTAAATTTAGACACTTATTGATCTGATGATAAGAGCTTAAAATAACAGTCCCGAAGGATAGGGGGTTTTTTTGTACTTTAGTTTTTGTTGGTACGTTTGAATTGAGAAGTACACATTTTTAAAATTATCTAACTAATAACTTGATAATCAAGCAAGTAGAACCATTCACCAAATTGTGTAGCCCTGATGTGAATGGCTTTCAGGATACATTCTTAAAAGTTAAAAAGATTAGTTTGGTCATATACCTCATTATACAGCTCCTTATGCTATGTTCCACTGTTCCAGTGTGTACTGCCCTGTAGCTTAATGACTGACTTGGGTACAGTATGTCTACTCTGAGAAGCAGCTGACTTAACAGGGAGAGAGGGAGGTGAGAATTTTCTGTCACTCACCAACTAGTCTGACGTCCTTGTAAAAGACTTCAAGTAAGACCGAGTTCCTGAATGTCAAGTCATCAAGTTGCCATGGTGATGACCCTGTGAAGCCAAGAGATGGATTTTGGCACATTTGATCACAACAGAAATTCACTGCAATGAAACGGAGTCTGGAGGCTTAGGTTGAAGAATACAATGGTGCATCCTGGTGTCTCAGTTGGCTAACACAGAGACATGGACGTGTTACAAAATATCTCATGCTCTGTTTCTGCTGCCTGACATGTTTTCAATAACATCCAAAAAATAAACTATAATGACTTATTATAAATGGAGATTTTGCCTTACTGGATTTGTAATATCAGAATTAAAGCTATAACCTTGTAGAACTTAAGTTTTCATTGTTCCTTAGAGCAAATTTAGTGGTCAAGCAAAACAAATGATGATGGATTCCAAATGAGAAAATGTGACTCACTCTTTGAAAATATTACTTTTTCTCTGCTCACTGATGGATTGGCTCACTTGCTGTCAAGCTCTCTTTCAGTCAGAGTGACTGTTGAGAAATGCAGTGTGAGAACTGCAAGCAGGGATTTATTGGTCACAAAGGGAGAGTGACAGCTGGGTCACTGAGACTGGTTATGAAACCCAGATGGGGTCGAAACCACAAGCAATTCTGAGTGAGCCACCACACCTACAGAAAATATCTGGTGTGAACACACTTAGAAGTGACTGGTTTCCTTCACAAACATGTAAGAAGAGTTCTAGGTCTACTGTATGTACTGCACTGCCATCTACAGTACATGGACTAAATACAGTAATCAGTGGTAAAACATATACATATACGTGTACACATATACTGTACTTACTATAGGAAGCTATAATGTATAAAAATGCTTATATATATTTGCAAAGTGTCACAATTGATTTGTAAGTATCATTCTAATGTGATAATTGTATTCTTACAAGCAATATGTATTTTTGTTGAATATGATATGCCCATTATACAGACATAATATATGCACTATTATACAGCACCTTGTGCATCCTCTTGCATGTCTGTTCTTGTACTAAGTAAATACATCATATAATTTCTTGACAATTATATTTTGCTTAAGTATTTATACATAGGTTCTGACTTTAATTACTTTAATGTGCTAATGGAGTCTGAATCCTATTAGCATCAATTGACCTATAAGTTGCTAAAAGGAGCACTGTTTGATGTCCTTAAGGATTGTCTTAAGAACTGTGAGCTTTCATAGTTTAGAAATAGTCTACATTTGTCCTAAAGATCATGTTTTTGTTTAGAACATGCTAGTGTATTCCCATAATTATAAATTAAACATACAGTATATAAAATAAAGTAGGAAAAAGTAAACGTTGGCTGGAGGTCTTAAATAGTTGTGACCTTGACCTTAGACCTTTGGCCACCAAAATCTACACACTTCATCACGGAGTCCAAATTGACGTTTGTGCCAAATTTGAAGGAATTTCTCAAAGTGATTCTTAGATATCATGTTCACGAGAATTGGGTGGCTGTTTCAGGACAAGAGCCTAATCATTGCTTTCCTGAGAGATTAATGATGACATAACAGCAGAGAACACAGCAACAACAGCAAAAATGGCAGGTACTGTATGTAGATGCAAGTAGTTTTGGAAAAGTTCAATACATTTGTTGACTCCTAACACTATTTTTGTGGTGTTGCTGACTTAATTTGATACTAGCCCACTGTTTATACATGGCTTTGCATCTTGCGTGTGTTTAGTTTTCATTTCTGACAACGTGCACAAATGACACACCAAATTTACGCAGGCCTAAGTGACTGTAGTTATTAGCAATTATATCCCTGGCCAGGCCCGCTGACAGGCCTGGGTGGGCCCAGGACAACATCGTATTCTTATTTATCACACAGTAAAGATCCAACTGGGACACAGTTGGTATCCAAGTATCCAACACTCTGGGCCTCACATGCGCTGGGATATTGGGAGAACACATCAAACTTCATCCTCATCCCTCCCATCTTTCAGCTCCTACATAAGCTCCAAAATGGCCAGTTCATTGCCACACATCTACATTCTGCATGGCATTGCTGCATATTGACTGCAGCTGCATCAGTCTGTGGTCCTATTTGGAGTGCTTGATGCCTTGTTAGGGTTTGAAGTGCCAGTGTGAGTGTGTGCTGCTGTTGCTTTCTGTCTTTTTTCTCAGCATGAGCCTGTTAAATTTCCTCTTCTTTCTCTTCTCAACTCTGGCTCTTAAAAGTGTGATTCCCCTATACTTTGTCTTCTGATAAATTTTTTGCAACTGTAAGATGCCCATACTCTTTGTGAGGAATAAATATGAGCTAAATCAGGTGCTGCAACCACCTGGGCCCATTCTACAAGCATTCTTTTAATTTGCTACATATGAGTCAATCATTAATCACTATGCTCCTTATCAGTCCAGGTGGTTGCACATGTAGCCCATGGCTCTGGGATCCTAATACTGATGCCAACATTCAACAACCACCTGCTCAGCCTCAGGCACCATCAATTGAGGACCATCATGTGGAAATGGAGTGGTAATTTGTCTAGATGCTTATGTTGCCCAATAAATCCCTAAACCCCAGATTAGGGGGTTAGAATAGATTCTTATTCATAAATAAGTGTCTGTTTAAAAAACTCACAGTATTGGGTTGTTTTTATATTCAGATCATTAATCTAAAGACAGTAAATGTTCTATGAATTAATGTTAGGCTTGAGTTTCACGTAAGCTGCGGCTGCCTATCAACTCACATCACTACAAACATTTGGCAACTACATGACAGTTTACAACAAATGTGAGATCAGGCTGATTCATCCAGTATTACTGGTAAGAAAACAACAGATCATCTCCTAAAATGTACAACCTATACCACTAAACTGCAGACATAATTACATTTTTCATTTGATTGAGGCATGAGGTTGGGTTTAGGCAAGAAAAGTACTGAGGTTAAGGTTAGAGAAAGATTGTGTTTTGGTTTTAATTTTAATGTAGACGTTGCTTGTGTTTTCGCTAAGAGCAAACAGGATGTTGTAGATTGCATATTTCGGTGGACAGAAATATGTCACCTATGTACATTTCATTGATATGTTTTGCATCAATATATTTGTGACTAGACATTTAGGTAAATTGTGAACATACTGTATGATCATTATGTTAACAGGAAACACAAACCAGTTGCAATTACATTCCCCAAGAAAACGTATAGTTGTGACAAATTTATTTGTATAAGAACGTGATCTTTAGGAGACGGGGTGCAGTAATATGATATAGTACTTTATTGATCCCCTTGGGAGATTGTTGCTAGACAGCTGGCAGACAAGGTTTCGGGGTTTCGGTGTCTTGTCTAAGGACACCTCAACACATGGCCAGGAAGAACCAGTGAAACCACTAACCCTGGGGTTCATAGATGACTGTTCTATAACACAGCATGACTGTGTTTATGATGACATTTATAGACAGTTGTCATGATTTTGTCTGACAATAGTTTTTTTTTTTTTGCTGAAGTTGCAAAGGTCTATAGTTAGAGTTTTTGGAATATATTTTATATTATATTTTTACTTGTACGTGTATTATGTGACTGTGAGATGCCTTCTGTTCAGTTTTCTTCTTTTTACTGTCCAGTGTTAGAAATGAAGCACCGTTTGGAAGCTGACCACTTATGTGTCTAGTTGTCACTGGATGATTGATTTTCTTACATAGCATATATAGGCTTTTTCAAACATTCTGCAAATCACCCTGAAGGTCATGCCTTGAAACGCGTTTCATAGAGTCTCTTTCAGGAAGTTTTTTTTCTAATTTCTGAAGTTGCTAAGCAATAAACATCTATTAAAGTTATGCAAGATCCTCAGATCGTAGTTATGACTATAGAACCACAGATCAAGTGTCTGCAATGAGTGGAAATTCTACAATCTGTCTAGTACAAGATAATGCTGTCTTTATAAACAAATATTCTAAACAAACAAACAAAAAGCATGTATCATAAAGTAGAATGAAAAGTTATTGTTTTATTCCACCTGAAAAAAACATCTTTGCTTTGCTACTGACTGACAATCTATCAGTTTGAATAAGAAATTATTACAGGTAAAATGAAAAAAGGTACAATGCTATTGTTGCTATTTTCAAAATCCCTTATCTTTCTCAGCCTGAAAATCAAAGCCCATTGTTGCACTGTTGGCAATGGCCATGTCTGTGTATTTCTGACACCAGCTGCTCATATACTGATTGTGGTTGACACAGCTCACTGGAAGTTTTAATGAAAATGAAAATGATTATCATCAAGCTGACTATCTGCTCTCATAATGGATTTCAAGAAACACACTGTTAACCCTTAACCTTTCATATGAAGAAAAAGGAAACTGTCATAATTTCTCTTGTGAACAAAGCCCGTTGCTGTCAGTCTATTCAGTTCCTATGTTAGAGGATGACTGCTGCTTCAGTTTGGCCAATATCCTTCCCTTATCGTCTATGATCTTTGATATGTGATAATATGTTGACATAATGGACTGTGGTGTGCACACACCTAAGAAGCACTGCTTTTATATATCAAAACGTATTACTGATAATCCCCTAAGGGTTTTTAGATAGAAAAGGACCAAAATACCATTAAGCAAAAAGCAAAGAAAGACTGACATACTAGGCAGCACGTTTTGCTGCTAATACCTCTCAAAAACCAACCTTTTGTCTTTGAAGTTTTTTTTTTTTTCATCTGTTGTCATGCTGGTGTTTCTGTTGGCAGTATGAGTGATAATGTTGTGTTAACACTGTAATGAGCCTGTTGGTGTTTCCTCCGTCTAAAAAGATACTACATAATTTGGCCTGGCAAGAAATTATTGTTATGTATACCAATCAGAAATAATATTACAACTCTTACAGATGAACTAAATAACATTAATGACTCCTTTACATGCACTGGCACCTGTGAAGGTGTGTGATAAAGTGGTTGACCAATGGCTGATGCCAACATTTGGAAAGTTGGAAGGCCAATGGTCAACATGTGATGTCATTCATGGTACACAGGGTTCTTTTCACTGTACATATCTTGATAAATTATTTTTATTGGCTAATTTTAGGTAACTATTTTATTTATCTTTGATTTAAGAAGAATTAACCATGAGATCACTGTGTGAATTTATTTTGAAAGGCACCACCTCATAAAAAAAAAAAATCAACAAAATTTTGACTATATATGTATATATACACTAACCATCATTTAACCTCCCTTTAGTACAGTGGTTATCAAACTTGGTCCTCAGGCCCCACTGCCCTGCTTGTTTTCTCCAAGCTTCTGATTGACTAAACACACATGGTCCAGGTAATCAACAGTGTGTCGGGCAGGGATATCTGGAAAACAAGCAGGGCAGTGGGCCCTGACGACCGAGTTTGTGATAGACTTATGATATGTGATAGACATACTTAGCAGCTCAGAGTGCAGTAGGAACATGAAGTTTGCAATATAAAACTCTTCCAATAACAAGCCTGGCCGCTACATAAACGTCCCATTTGGGATCTAATGATTCTTTCTCAACAGGTATGCTCTAGACAAGGCCTCTGACTTTCATTTTCAGCTAAATTATGCCCAGAACACTCTGAGATAATGAGTTTGGTCACGCAGAGCACTGCATGAAAAATCTCTGTATAAAATATATTATTTATCAGCCCATTAGAAAAATGGTAACGAGAATTGTAATGGGGTCTGTGTGGAAGACAACTCATTTAGGTCCGCAAGATTTTTTCTTTTTTGTAACAGCATATTTCTCACCAAGAAGCTTAAGCTCAAGAGCTTAAAATCAAATACATTTTTCAATTTTTATTTCTGTTAAGAGTCATCAGTGACTTGTTCCACTTTTGTACTTTTGTAAGATAAGATGTCACTGAGTAAAAACAAGTACCAGAAATGTTATTTTTAGATGAGTTACTCACTGTTTTGCTGAACAGAAAGTGGGGTGTGGGTCTAATCGACAAGCAAGACTGTGCATTGCCAAATAAGGGTTCTCTTTTGTTTTCCACCAGCATTTTGAATGTTTAATGGGTATGTTCAATAAAGATATGAAAGACTATAATTGCTTATGTGTTGTTAACTTTAAGGACATTGTGTTCCTATATACTTGTGACGTAGATGAAGATTAGACCACATTTATGACCAATTTATACAGAAAACCAGGTAATTCCAAACAGTTCACATACTCATTTTCAGGGCCGTTTCTAGCTCTGTGGGAGCCCTATGCAAGATTATTTTGGGGGCCCCTGTTTTGAATCAATATGAGGAATTTAACCCTTCAATGATTTGTGGCAATGCATCATGGTAGGTCCTCAAAAGTAAAATAAAAAACAAAACAAAAAAAAATTTGAATTTAGCAATTTAAGGCTATAGAAAATAATAAAGGTAAAAAAAAATTCCCACTCTATGATCATGCAGGTGCAGAAGCTTACAAACTTTAGAATGGTACCTGCAAATCAAAGATTTGACAGGAGACAGGAGATCATTTCTGCCTGTGGCCATAAAACTGTACAACTCCTCTCCTTTCTGTAAAAGTGAGGGGGGAGGAAAAACTATCATAATCATATTTATTTAATCAGATGACTGTTTATATTTATCAAGGACATAATTTTGTTATCATTTCCACTACTTTACAGACTTATGACTGAAAATTACCTATTTTTATACATTGTATATTTTAGTATTTGTGTTGGTGTTAATCCTTTTTGGTTATGGTTCTTCCTTCTTTCCTGTTGAACTGAGAGCTACTGTGACATGGTAAATAATTTCCCTCTGGGATTAATAAAGTTTTTTTTAATCTTGAATCTTGAGTTATTATTGTTGATGCTGTTGAAAGGTAATTGGGATCAGAGGCAATGCAAGGTCAGTAAATGAGAGGTTTTTGAGGAGGTGAACTTGAACTTTGCTGAGTTAGAAACTATTAATGAGAAAGAAGTTATAACGGTAATCTAGTAATCAATTAATATGTGTTCAAGCATTTTCTCACCTCAGTTTATTACTTTTATTTGGTAACAATCGCAAACATTTATTTTCTGATGGTAATGGTTTCACAACCAAAGTGCTGGTTTAGTTACTAGATTAAAATTAATATATAAAGTATTAGTAAGTGATTTACAACTACATAATAAGTTAATGCATTACATAATAAGAATTAGTTATGCCATATTAAAGTTTTGGGTTTATTTTTGCTGGTTTTTAGTCATTAATAAAAATGAACTTACAATACAAAGATGAGTCTCAGAAAAAGTGTGTTTAGATGTATTTTGGTAGACGGTTATTTGGAAAACAATGAGAATATGAAAAGATAATGGAGACATTGAACAAGACACAAGTGAGTTTGTGGGCATGCCTCTGGCTATACAGTATTTGATTACACTTTTGACTTTAATGAGACATATGGTGATTTTCAACAATTATCTCTTTCCCCTCTATGGTGCTGCCATTTGCAAACACTTCAAACCTCCAGCCAGGGCTTATCACTGACTTGCAAAGAAATAATAAAATAATAATAGTAAGTTATTAAATCTAACTGGCATCTCCCTTTTCCCAAAATACATGTTGCTAATGAAAATTGCAGTTTCAGTTTTTTGCAGATTCAGTTGTATAAACTAAGACAAATTTTTTGGAGATACCATAACAAATAGTGTGTAACTACAACTATTGCGATTCCACAAAGTGTAATTCATTGTTTCATTAGTGTTGGGCATTGTGGTAACACTTCATGTTCCAATTTGAAATGTCAAAAACACATGTCAAAAAATAACAGGAAGTCATAGACACTTTCCTGTTGTACATATTTTTCAGTCCCAGGCACTCATTCCATCACACTACTCCTTGTCACTCTAAGCCTTCAAATAAGTCCATCTAAACCCCATACTGAAGGCACAGATTGTTCAACAAGCCAAACCACAGCAAATCTATTGCCAATAAAGCTATTTCAATGCCAGCTTGAAGAGTGGTACACGCCGTTACATCTACAATCCCATCAAAACACCAATATACTATACATTTTCTCCTAAGCAGATTTATTCTCCCACTTTGAACAATGTGTAATGCGCAAAGCTGGAACTTGCAGTTTTGCTGATAAGATACAAATGCCAGTGATTTTGTCAGTTTTGTTTGTTTTACACAGCTATGTGGCTTAATGCTGGCTGCAGTTACTCATCTAAATGTGTTACTGTATCTCCCATGTACTGTAAATAAGAGTCACCTTTCTGCAAAATGCATTTTATCATTATTTGTGTCAATCTTTGAACGGGTGGGTTGGAACAAAGTCTGAAATGACTCTTGACACCTGCTGCAATTGGCTAGGTCATGCCACAGGAGTTTTCTGCACTGATGTCAGGTCTCCATCCAATCAGCCACAGTTCTTAAAAATCCACAAATCCTACAGATGAGAAAACAGCCTGTGAAAGCATGGGACATTTTTAAAGTGATATGAGTATGTCTGCCTATGCATTCAAAAATCTTTACAGTCAACTAACATTTCCGCTAGTCTGTTTACTGGTTCAGAAACAGTTAAACACTAACTTCAAACTGATTAAACTGAAAATCTAAAAAGACAAACTGAATTGTTTCCAAGTATATAAATGCACAAATGCTATTAAGATTGTTGGGATTTGGCTATAAATCCTCCATGTAAATGTATTATTTTCATTACTGTAGAATCCAGTAACCCATTTGAGCTGCTTCTGTTGCTCAGGTTGCATGTAATCCATAGTAGCAATGGAGTAATCACAAATAAAGATTAACTACAGAGGATGGAGGTCGCACAAGTCCATGTTAAAGTGACCCCAGCAGTAATCTAGAAGAATATATAGTATCAAATGAGAAACAGGACATGACCCAGCTACAGCATGAAACTACAATCTACCCTGAGTATTTTAAATTACACAGAAACCTTCAGGATATTATATTTAACATGACCTGCACTTTGGTTATACAGTGCTTTAAACTGAATAGCAGAGGATGAACTCCCCTTCTCTTCGAGCTAAAAATCCACAGTGTGAGTAAACATGTCACACTGTTAACTTTGGAGAGAACAGTGTCTTCTGCACCATGGCAGACATGATGAGTTTAACAATCTGTTCTTCTCATTTTATTCTTCTTCTTCCAAGATGAAAGCCACTGCTGACCAAAAACTACACAAAGGCACATCTCACATTTGCCAAAAAACAGCATTTCATTTAAAAAAAACCAACATTGAAACGTGGTTGTGTGATGGTTTGGAAGTGCTTTGCAGCTTCAGAACCTGGACAACTTGTCGTAATTGATGGAACCATGAATTCTGCACATGTGGCAAACTAGTTTGGTGGACTGGAGATTCCGAAGAATAAAAATGGAAAAAACGGAATTTAGGAACAAAGATGGATTTCATAGGGCCCTATCTTAACTCTAGCTTATAGTAGCCTCCAGTCTACTTGTTGAACTAATGCCATCTCTCGCACAGTAGCAAACACAAGCAACTTCAAGCAACTACACAAGACTGGGTGTCTTATAAGAATGAAATAATCACTTACAAGCTTAACATTAATCTAGTTTTCCTAGCAGAAGGTTTTCAAAGGTGTACTATTCCCAACTAATTTGCATTTCCTTACTGAAAAATCTATTAGAATCTATAGAATCTGTTTATTCAGGCAGTAAATGTTATTAGAAGTGACAAAATATTTACCTTTGAAAGCTATGAATCTTCCTGAGTAAAATTTCATACAGTGTATTTCCCACTATTCCAGTAAAGTCTGGGTCAAAGATCATTTGTAGAACAAGGTGCAGTGCTAACATCATATCACAATAGCTATACTGACAAAGCTGCCTGTAGATTTGATTTAGCCGGCCAATCGATCAGTCGAACACTGTAAAACTGTCACAAAGAGTGTTGTGAGCATGAGCAATGATCGGATGCTTACTCTCAGTGGTGTAGCGTGACAATGATTTGAATGGAGTCTTTATGAGTAACATTTGGTGTGAAAAGAGTGGGCAGATTTTTCTGTCAAGCATTGTTTTTAGACAGACAGCCAGAAAGCACTCACCACTACACCATACATATTAGTTTCCTGTGTTGGTTTCACTGTTTGCTTACAGCCTCACAAAGTTGTTAATTGGATGCTGCAGCATCACCACAGAGATCATTGCAATGCAATATATTTTATTTTACTGACTAACAATGCATGTGAAAGTGACACCAAATCCAAATATATACATATAGCTACATCGTTTATTGTTTGTAATCTGCTTTGTTTGAAATCATTTCTGATTATTTAGATTTCATTAAGGAAACATCTACAAATCACCTTACAAATTATACAGTGTCAGGTTCCAGCAGCAAAATGGCTTTGGTTTGTTCACTATTAAAAATTCATTAAGCAGCAAGCAGTGCTTTATTGAAACAGGGTTTGTTGCTGCAGCCAGAGACAGCCAAGATCTCAATCTCTGTCACTGTGTTTTTGGTTGTGTGAAAACACACCGCTACTGCCACAGGAAAGCAACCCTCTAGCTCTCTCATACTCCCTATCTCAGTTTGCTACTTGTCATGTTTCTGTATCTCCTTTCACAGCCATCTGTCACTGGACTGTGTGTTTTGTGATCGGTGCTGCTGAGCAAACATGGTGCAGGACCCAGTTTTCAAATCCCAAATCCTTAACTGTTACACATTAGCCATTTGTAAATGAACAAAAAATGAGTCCCTCTTCTAAATTAAATAAAAGCATGTAATCAGTGTGTTTCAGGCTGAAGAACATTTTGACTTGACTGCTGATGTGCTCACCTGGACACTATGCAAAAGCAAATTAGTTAACTTCAGTGTTTTTAAGTAGAAAAGGAAGAGCAAGTGATATGTGCATGTGTGTACATCAGACACATACATCCCAAATCTCAAACAGACAATACCATCAATATAGCACTCGAGTTGGTGTTCTCTCCCTGCAGAGGGTTGCTTTCTATAAGCTTCAGTTATGGTCAAAACAACTGGCAACCTCTTCACATCTCTCAGCAGGAAGAATAACAATGCTAATTCCCTAACCTCTCTCATACAGCAAACATCACCAAGCCATATGCCTTGAGCAAAACAGGTGTGATGGATAGTTGATGAACCAGCCACGTGTGATGGAGTCAACCATATCCCCATACATGTACATAAATTAGAAAAACACTAATATAAAGGCCTTGCTTAAAAACCTGAAGATGTACATCTATATAAACAAATGCAAAACCAGTTTTGTTGTAGTTGCAGAAATTCATAATATTCATTATGTTAGCTTCTGCACGCCAGTGGCATTTAAGCAGGATAAATATGCATATCCATGCCACAGCGAGATAATTCCCAGGGCCACAAGGTGCACATCATAACCACAAATAAAACCAGAGCTGAAATTTGTCACACACACACACACACACACACACACACACACACACACACACACACAGGTGAACAGATAGAAACCCTCACTTACTGCATGCTTTTATCTAGCTTAATAAACAGGACATACGACAAGGCTTTTGTTCTACTCATCAACCATTTCTCTACCAACTTTCTCCTATGCTATATGTAAAACAGTCTTATGCTGTTGTACGTATTGAATATGACTGGCATTTGTTACAGGTGGAAATGATTGTGGGTTGTCTTATTACAAACTTTAAAAATTTCTAGTTATAAGCCTGAAATTAAACACAGAAATATCTGAAATGACAAAGGTAGTATTTCACCCTGATGAAATCTAGTCGTGTTTATAGTGGCCATGTTATGCATACTTATGGGTTTCACTTTTGGGGCTAAAGAAAGATGTCCAGTCCACATGAAAACACAGGCTAGACAGTATGTTTTTATCAAGCCCACTGCCCAAAATAACATGCACTCAGCTAATAGTTTAACTGTTACTGTGCAATACAGAATTTCTAAAACAATAGTTGCCTGCCTTTGTGTTATATTTTACACACACAGAAAGTTCACATTCACGAAAATGAGTTATGTATGTGACAAAGTGGATGAGAACACGCAATTTGTCCCCAGTTACTTTATTTCCATCTTACAATTTCTTAACCATGTTTGTTAAATGTTGTAGCCATTTTCCAATTTTAATTTGCAACTTTGCAAACATATACTATGCTGTGTTTGTTTGTGTTAAGCTGTAGGTTGCAATATTGTTACATCAAAATTTTTTTGGTTAAAGTCAAACTCAGACGAGTATTATTCAAGTCTGATTTTGGTGCATTTGTTAAGTTAAATCTTTGTTGTTGCAGCTATGACTTAGTTAAGTCTTGATTATACTTAGTGATATTAAGCTCGAAGCAGACGGTTCCTTTTGAAGCTGAAGTATCGCGGCTGTTGTTTCGATGCCTCACTTCACTATGCAAAAAATCACGTGACCATCCCAAATGAAGCTGCATTACCTCACAGACGTATCGGGAGGTGTCACGCTCATTGTAACATCAGATGTTTTTCTTATTTTACTTATTCAGAGTCTATTTTAAAGTGATACGATTTCATAATAAAGCATATAGTGATCAAAATAACACAAACAGCAGCATATGGATGCTTTTATTCTGAGTTATATCTTGATCTCAGATTTATTTCAGCCATTGAAGTGCAATATCAAGTATTTGACCAGCAGACGGCAACATTTCTAACTGTGTCAAATGCTTCGAAACACTGAACCATTTCAACAAAATTGCTTCATATTAATTCAGTTGTTCAGAAAGCTTCGGTTTCTCCATCACTAGTTGCAGCTATGAGTTAGTTAATTCTTGATTATACTCACCATGCCTTCAGGAGACAAAAGGAGGAGTCACCCAACTACTTCCTTTTTTTATAATCTCTATGACATCATCATAGAGATGGGGTAGACCAAATATGGGGGGGGGTTGGGTTAAATATTTGTATTAATGTTGATTTATTTAAGTGGTATGGTTATGAAAGTGGCATTTAATTTAGTAAGGTAAATTAGATCTTAGGAAGTTTTGAATGTTTACTGATAAAAAATAATCTAATATCAATTGCTTGTTTTTAGAAGAGAAATTGTGTGTACCTGTATAGAAAATGGTTTCACCTAGAATGAGGTTGAGCCAGATTGAAGAGGGTATTTAAGCAGGGTTTAGAGCAGCAAGGGGAATATTGGATTTCAGCTGCATGTATGTGCTGTGATTTTCAGTTTTATGAGTTGAGTTTGTGTCAGTTAAGGCAAGTTAACCTTTTGGTTGTTATATAATATAGATTATTCTCTGATTGACTGAAGCATGGCTGTAGACTAGTGATGGGCAGATGAGGCTTTCTTGAAGCTTTTCATCAAATTGATTCATTTTGGACAAAGCTTCTTGTGAAGCTTAATTTGCTCTACTTACTACTGATGGCCAGATGAAGCTTAAAGCCTCGAAGCCTTGAACCGGGGACTCTAGCGTGTTAGCACATTTCCTTAACAGTTGAACTAACAAGGACAATACAGAGAGAGTGGACATGCCTGGTATAGAGCAAGTCAAAGTTAACATGCTGGTGCAGCTGTTTCCATAGTAATATCAAAGACACTTCCAATGGTTTATATAAGTTCCTTTCAACATTACAGAGCAAATATGATCTGAGAGATATTTAAATTACATTTAACTCTACTGAAATATTTTGGGAGTAAGCTTGGGGGTCTAGTGGACGTGGAGTCCTATGCATCTGCAGAGTCCACATAACGCAAGAAACGGCTCTGTTCCAAAGTTTCAGGGGATCAAACCCGGGGTCTTCTAGCTGTGAGGTGACAGTGCTAACCACTACACCACCATGACACCCTCAAATTTCAAGTCAATTAATTATTTTTATATTTTTATGTTTGTAGGAAAATTTCCCCTCCTTATTTATGTTACAGTATTTGTTGAATGGCTTTAGGCCATTGTTTAGTAAAATTTATATTCTGGTAGTCAAGTCAGCTGTCAATATCCAGTGAGGCAAAATATACGTCTACTGTAGGCCAGTATTGCTATTGGCAGACAATGCTAAGTTGATTCATTGGTTCACAACACTTTAAACACCAAAAACAAAGCTGACCGAGATGTCCTGTGGCACACCACATTAAAATTTGTATAAATTTCTTTACTGACAGCGTGATACAATTACTTTATATCAAGTTAAGTTCAGAGAAGAGGACGCAACACATCCTTTGGCAAGCACAAAAGCTAATCACAAAAAGCTATCTATATACAAATGTTAAGTTGAGACAAAACAGAGTGTGAGGCTTATGTTTTTTAAGTATTATTAATTACCTTGTTGTATGTTGCATAAAATTAAGCCCAAAAAGCCAAGTTGTAAAATGAGAGGTAAAGTGATAATTCAGCAAACTGAACGACAGGTGGTGTTTCAGTGACAGTTGATATATGAGAGGTCTGTGTTGTGCAGATGGCTGTGCATTCTGTTTACACCTCTCCTTGAGAACAGTGCCGCAGGCAGATCTGCCTCCCCTGCCCCAGTCTGATATATAGGAAGTGTACCACAGCCTCTTTCACACATGTAACATACAAATGGCCCTTTCACAAAATAATTCACAAAATCAAAAGAAGTCTTAAAAAAACTCCTGCTTTTTTTCAATATCTCTGAGCCTTCATATTTAGTGTGTTGCACAAAATCACATTTTGCTAGTTTGTAATTTACCTTATGTAATGTCATGTCAGACTAACTATACTGTACAGCATACTACCATATGGTAGAACATCAAACAGCAATTTCACCAGATCAATGGAACATCTACTTTTAACAGTGCAGGATTTTTCAAAACATTAGCGCTCTGGTGTTTTAGGATAATCTGTAGCTTTAATAATATTCAGTTTTTATGATACTTTTTAGTTTTAATCTCTTAGAAGGAGGAACACTCCATTCGCCTCCAGTCACAAACAATTTATAAATAAAATATACATAAAATACATCTAGAGTCCAGCAGGCAAAAAATGTTTTTTTTAATTTGAGACAATTGCTAGTGTGTCTACCTACAAAGCCGAGTTCCTGCTGATGTATCAGTAGGGGTCAGAAGAATTTGTATTTCAGATGACAGAATCTAATTAACTTTCCAATGCTCACCAAATGCTAGCACAGTTGCAAAAGATACATCTAATAGTCTCATTTGGAAGTAAAAGATAAGTGTAGGTATGAATCTGCAGCTGTAGTTTTCCATTATTTGAAGGAAAGTCTCTGCACAGCACAATGCCACGTTTAAACCCAGTGTAGTTATCTAAAATGACAAGTGAAACAAAAGCCAAGCCATTTTATTAATGAGGTGGCTTTGCTTATCTACAATGAGTGTTTCTAAGATTATAAACTCTGAGAAAGGATGTTGCCAGACACTGTCCGATGAGTCACAGATGGCCAAGCAAGGTGGTCTGTGCCACTGACAGCTTATTCAGACAGAGCACACCTGAGAAATCTGAGACGACGCCTGCCTCCCTCCATGAGCTACATTATCTATCATCTCTCGGCTCTGAAAAAAAGAAATCTAAAAACCAATTCTGGTTTCATGAGATTAAAAAGCTGCACACAGTAACCAGGGGCTCCACTCAGCTTGCACTCTCGCATGAAATTGTAAAGTGTGTTTGTGAGTGCTCCCTTGATAAAAGAGCTAAACTGATTCTTAATTGATAGCAAATACACTTTAATGTGGATTACCATTTCACACAAAAAATGGGGACTGGTATGTGGCAGTGGAAGAAATATCCATCCATCCATTTTCCTAACCACTTGTCCTCGTAAGGGTCGCGGGGGGTGGTGCAGCCTATCCCAGCTGTCATCGGGCGAGAGGCAGGGTACACCCTGGACAGGTCGCCAATCCATCGCAGGGCTGACATATACAGACAAACAACCATGCATGCTCACATTCACACCTACGGACAATTTAGTGTCACCAATTAACTTGACATGCATGTCTTTGGACAGTGGGAGGATGCCGCAGTACCCAGAGAGAACGCACGCAGGCACGGGGAGAACATGCAAACTCCACATAGAAAGGTACCCGGCCAACCCGGTATACTAAGTATCATTTTTTATTTATGTGCAGCTCCTACAGCAGCAACATACTGTACCACTAGTCAATGTGGCATACAGCTAAGCATCAAGATATGACACTGTAACAACACTGAACAGTGATATTTGGTAATAACAGCCATTATTGGACTATTATAACTGTAAATGGATGTAGTTTATTATATAACTATACATTACATTCTATACTTAATGTGCATGTGTAAAACCTGTGTTAGTTGCTTTAGGCACTCAGCTGTATTACTGCTACTAATACTATAAGTATTTAAAAACTGTAAAAAAAAAAAATTTTAAAAAGAAAAGAAAAGTGTATGAATGAATACTTCCATTATAAAACATGACAATCTGAAATCATGCTCTCTGATCTTGCAGTTGTAAGGATTTATTTAGCTGGTTTCATTTTTCCACAGGAGTGTTTTTCCAATTTTACAGCAGCTTAAATATAAATATATACAGTATATATATAAATATAATTGTTATTGTCATTTCTGAGCTACAGCCAGTCATTAATCCTTCAAAGGAAATGTTAGTCAGACAATGTCACAGCTGTGATTTGTGAGAAGTTCCTAAAACTCTTTCTGAAGCCTGCCATGAAAAGTGTATGAAAAGAATTGCAAGGCCATTTAAATCTATAACAAGAGAAAAAATATTCAGTGTACTGTGCTGCCACTAACCCTGAAGACACACTGCGATAAAGACTTTTGTTTTTGCCAACACACATAAACAAATATTGTTGTGAGCTGACTGTCAGTTCACAACAATTCGCAATCTTGAAGTATACAAAATAGCACTGAGTATTCAAAGACTTAATTTACATTTTAATTACTATGTTGCACTAGAAATAAAACGTGTTTGCATAACCAAATGGAAAATCAAATTAACATAGTGAGAATTGAAACTCAAATAAGAAAAACACAAATTGCCACCCAAAATAGGACCACAGGATCCACAAGTCCCCAAACACGAGAATAACATTAAATCCAAGTCACGTCTTTAGATGCTCTGGTCTCTAATGTCTTGTCTTTCTCACTAAGTACATGTTTTCTGTTTGATCTATAACGCTGTGAGAATAAACGCAATAAAAGACATTTACTGTCTGCGATGGCTACAAAAAGGGAAGTAAAGGGAGCTTTGGACTGGATCTGAGAGCCCTAAGACGTCTGGTGGCGCAATCTGCAACAAACACAATCAATCACACTCAACAGTCTTGAAACAAGCAGTTTTTTTTTTAGCTCCACTACACCGCAAACAATAAAAAAAGTGAGCAGCGGCTGTTTTGTATGCTAGATAACAGGCTGTGACAAGCCTCTGAGGCTCTGAGAGCACAGTTACAGCCACAGCAGAAACTGACCAGCTGTCAGCTATTACACACAAAAAGGTGACAAGAGGCCGAACAGCAGCTGTGTGCATGCGCCAGTAAAATCAACACTTAGTGTCTGTGTTATTATGTACTGTGATCAATTACAAAACCTGTTTAACTACATCTCAATTGCAGCTGTGACAGAAACCCCAAGCTCATATATTTGGCAATATGCATCTACCTATTAGCGTTTGATTTAATCTACAGCACCACAGGGTGCATTACGATGGCTGATTAGCCATTTAAAGGCTTTAAGCAAGGTATTAGTTTGCAAATCCAACACTACTTCTACTGCAGGATCATCTTAACTTTACCCAGAAATCCAGTCAAAAACCAATTTACAATCCAATTTTTCACAACCCAACAGATTGATGTCTACTTAATTTGGCTTTAATGTGCTAATTTGTCAAATGTCATTGGTACATGTATTATGGGAAATGTGGAATTAGTAAGTATTAATACTGTGTTTTCTGATTCTTCATCATCAACACATTTCTGCAGGAAACAAAGATCCAGACTGGTTCAAGTTTGGGTCTCACCTTTAATTTAATCTCTGTATCTAAGACAGAGACAGTGATAGAACATTTTTTAAAAAGTTGACAAACTTTATCTTTATACACAATCTACTTACAATCTTTTCATTGGTAGGAATGCAGATGTACTTGAAAGCTCTTGCAAAAGCTGGTAACTGGACTATTTCCCATTGTTCAAGTTTAACAAAGACTCTTCAGGCTCAGAATTTAGAAAAGTCTCAAATTATCAATTATCTATGGCAAAATATCAAAAGAAATAAATATCAAGTTATTCTGAGTCAGTAAACAATGAACTAACATGTTTTTTAATTTAGTGGTGATTTTTTTTAAAATTTGTTTTAACCAATAATCAATCTGAAAGTGAAGCTATTCACAATGTTACAGAGACACAGATATAATGAAATTTATGGCACCTATCTGATCAAAGACAGTTAAGTAAAGGCACAGACCTTTAATATTAAAGGAAATCCACCAATTTCAAGTTTTATCTCCCTCACGATGAAACTGAAAATGAGAAATATAAATAAAATATTTCTGTTCTGTACTAATATATCGCAGTGGTTTCCAGTAGACATGTTATAAATTACTTCTCTCATAACAGAATCATTACAAAATATCCAAAACATCAGTAGTATTCACTGAATATTCTGCAACTACCCCAGGGCTACCAAACTGTTTATCAGTTTACCCTAGCAGGATGTATAGTCAATGCTTTGAAATCAGGGCCTCAACCAGAGAGGTGCTTGATCATGCCTCAGTGATTAGAAAGCAAGTAAAGACCAGTGCTTCAAGCTCTCTCCTGAATTATATCACCACGACATCAGTTAAAGTAACGCAGAACTAATCAACTCAGGGTGCCATCAAGACTTCCCCCCAGACATCATTCAGTGTCGTTATGTATTGGCATATTTGTTCCACTCTGAGGGAATACTTCTAAACAATGTCAATATGTAATGGGCACATTTGGTTTGTGTATATCTTTTAATTTCAAACATCCCAAATGAAAATACAATTCTAGCTTAAATGTCAGTGTTCAAACGGAAAAAAAATAACA
The DNA here is from genome assembly GCA_032353495.1 of Ctenopoma kingsleyae. NCBI lineage: Eukaryota > Metazoa > Chordata > Actinopteri > Anabantiformes > Anabantidae > Ctenopoma > Ctenopoma kingsleyae. Next base: position 13,101,255 of record JAUBNQ010000027.1, read on the forward strand.
TTGCTTTAGTTCATTTAGTGCATTCAACACAAAATCCAGTTAATGGGTCATTGATTGTTCCTTGTGACAACATAACTTCTAATAAATTACTGCTTTCTTTACTTAATGTGTTTTCCCCTCACGACCTTTTCACATCCACCTCCACACTGGGTTCATGAAAACACAAAACCTCCACACAGACTGACTCCCAACTCTTCCTCTTTCACAGTTAAGATGCACTTGTTTTTGCAGCTCTCATGTCAGTACTTTGCAAGGCAACAATAAAGTGGAATCACTTAGTAACAAGTGTCTATTTACACCACAGCGATAACAATCTGAATTACTATTTATGGAAAATTGTGCATGTTTTTAAAATTAGCATTTTGCCGTCTGAATTACTGAATAGTTCTCTGAACACAAGTCAGAAATATGGCTTTAATGGAGCTGACTTTTTTTTCTACATCAGCTCTAATAGACATGGAGAAAATACTGTGATGACACATAGCGTGATACACTGTGATAACACAAATAATAAGGTTGAATTCATTGTCATACTGTTGTTTCTGCCAAGTAAAGTAAAGTAAAAGTTTAATCGATGGATAGATATTACATCACCTAAATCAAATAATATAAATAATAAGCATAAGCAATGAAACAGCAGCTGCTGGTCAAAAAACTTGTCACATTTTAAAACAGAATGACTCTTCTATCTACTGATTTACATCAAGGGTCAGTCTCCACAGTTTCTATTCACCTATGGTAACTGGAGTGATGGAGGTTTCTTGGAGGCACTGGGAGTTTGCATCCAAATGTGAAAACTTAAGCAGCGCTGCTGTTGTATCAAGCTGTGTGAAGGACCTTTTCAGTTTGATGTTGCTGTGGAGCATGTAGTCACAGCTAAGCAGCTGTTCCATAGTGACTATAGATAAGACTTCCAGCTTGAATGATCTGACATTTTGTCATCAGATGACATGAAAAAGCCACTGCAGGTGTCAATTCAACTAAACCAAGCAGAACTGCTCACAGACAGGCAGGCAGGTGTGCAATGTTTATTTTAACAGTGTTCAGTTCATGTCGTCATTGTCGAGCCGCAGAACTGCAAAACTGAATGGGGTCTGCGTGATGATGTATATGTTCAGTATGTGTGAAAGCTCAGAAGTTGAAACTATGTTTTAAGGTTACACAAGGTATATCAAGCTCACTTAATGCTGAACATCAAGAACCAGCAACACAGCAGTGGAAGAGCATCAGACCTCTGAAGGCATCTCAACACATCAGTAACAGCTAATTCATTCACAATGACTGGTGCCTTGCCTTGTCTGGCAGTGTCTTGCTTGCAGGTATTATTTGGTTTTCTTATAACCACTTGCTCTATCACAAGTACTCAATTTACATACTGTATGTTGCCTGGTATCTGCAGTTAACAGAAACAAATACAATTTGCTGTTAAAACTCTGCAAACAACTCCTGCTCAAAATCATTTAGACTCGAAAAGCGTAATGCAGCATGACAAACCTCATAAACTCTAATGTGGTAAGCCAATAACATGGTATAATAAAACTGTCAAAACGATTTAACTCACTGATTGTATCTACAAAAATAATTATACTAAGATAATAACGTATGACCTGTACAGCACAAGACATGTGACATTTATCCTTCCTGAAGATGGTTCACTCACTGGAGTTGATCCCTGTCAGAGGCTGGGAGTCTGAAGTTTTGGAGACTGGATTTCAGTTCATCACTCACCATTAGCTATTTGGATAATATTTGATAACCGTAGCTCCGATTGGAACTAAACTAGCTTTTATGTTTCTGTTTGTTTGATTGTTTTGTTTTTCTGACAAAATGTCAAACGATGTGTAGGCGTTTTCATGGCGCGTAATTTGAGTCATACTCTGCATATTTCCCCTCAGTGCTGCCTCTGCTGGCTGGAAGATAAATAAGGTCGATGGATTTAGAATAAACCATCTGGCCACCAGTGGTTGTGTGTGCTCCAGTATCCTGGATTTGTTTACCAAAGACCATTATCTCAACTTTATATTAAACGTAATAAAATCTATCAAAATATGATCACGCCAAGTAATGTGATTTTTCATTTGTACATGTGTTAAATGGACAAACTTGGAATTAGTTTAATCCAGCGTGCGTCAAATAGCACTTTCATTCAACAATTACTTATTGAGGGAAACAAGTCGGTGCCAAATCAGTGAATAAGCATTCAGCTTTAGTTATGGAAAACTTGTGTATTTTTTTCATCTCAGTTCTTACTTGTCCACAAAACCTGGTGTTTCCATGTAGTTAATTGGTAATTTCATGTGTCAGTTTGAATTAACTTCTTTTTTAAGTCTTGGTGTCGAGTTTATTATTACCTTATCCAAACGTTCTGGTTCTCTCTCATCAGACGGTATTAAAACGCCTTTCACTGCGCACGTCATTAAATTTGAGGGTGCCATTAAAATGCATGCTCCATGTAAATCAGCTCCATCTGTATGCAAGGCTGGACATCTGTATCACAGGAGACAGACTCTTAGAGGTGAGTCTGCTCAGCACCTCCTCATCGCTGTTAAGTGCTTCCTTTAACATCTCCGCGCTCTCCAGCTGGAGACAGTCACCACACGCACCCCACCACGAGCGCATCGGAGGTTTGTTCAGAGTCAAGCCGCGTTTCTATTTCATTTACTTTTACTTGCACGTTTTTTTCTGTTCGGCTGTGAAGCAGACTACATTGCCAAAGTAATGTACTCTGATTGACTACATGTGATTTTAAAAGGGGAAAAAAACAATTGCAGACATGCCTTCCGAGACAAACTTGAGGAATATTTGGAGCTGGAGCAGAAGATGAATCTGCCAATAACACTGAAATACTTTCACCAGCACAGAAGAGGATTACTGTTTATTGCCTAATCAAAACCAGTTACAGGTAAGACTTTACCTTTGTTGATTGACAATAGAGTGAATGGTGAATCGTCACAGATGCACCTTGGTAGCAGATGTATAGCACATATACCATAAAATATGCCAAATTGACCTTGCTCGAAATGTAAAGTAACCAAGTCTACATACATAATTTACATATGTAAGAAGGTTGTATTTGCATACAAAGTACTCTGACTCTGTGCAGTTTCTTAATATTGTTAATGAAATTCCTGTTTTGACCCATTTTATTTTCCTCAAGCTGGATTTGCATGATTAACTGAGCATGTAGTCATTTATTGAGCTTAATACCCAGCTTCTGCCTTTCAGCCTCTAAAAGCAAAAGTTGCAAAGAATTCATGGCCTTGAGCACCCAAGGAGGAAAACACTACATGAAAAAAGTAGCTTTAAGTAGCCATTTTATTAAAATGATATTTCACCTGTTGGTTTCATGGCAGACCTCATTTTTTAATTTCTTTTAACCATGCTGACTCTGTGATTGCTGTAGTGAGAATGTCTATCAACAGTGTGCACAACCTGTCACAAAAATGTTTTCATATTAAAAAATAAAATATATTAGTGATTTATGATATATTAAATTCACAGGTCACCTCAGTAATTAAAGTGCTTCAAATGGGCTTAAATGTTTTTTTACTCACTCTCTGTTTCTGAATAATTCATTATCATCTGTATATTTATCGTATGCAAGATAAACAAAATATGTTTCACCCTTTGTGTTTCCAACTGTTACATTATGTAATATTCTGTCCATCCATCTGATGTAGACAAGGAACATTTCAACGACATAAACAAAGTAATTTACAAAAAACATTACCAACATTTAGTCGCCTGTTCAACAGAAACAAGACTCCAGGCAGTGTTCATCCTCTCCCGCTGTCACTGTGAAAATGATCAACTGGCAAAATAAAACCACTTATGTTATTGGCACCAAACTAAGTTGTCAGACTATGTTTGCCTCCTGTGCATTGGCAGTGACAAGTCCTACATTCTGACTGTGGCAAGGCATTGTTATTCAATTACTTAGGCTGGGATTAATTTATGTCCATGCCCACCCCCGTAATAAATTTAAAAAAAACATGTCAGACAGTGTAACTCATTGGGGCTGATCATTTAGCTGCATGTGAATGGCAAGTATTTCCCCATGGAGAGCTTATGACTGCAGGGTGTGGAGAGTGATTTCCCTCTGGACCAATTTTCCCCCAAAACAAACACACAGGAAACATCTGGCATCATATAGAAATTACTGCCTTAGATCCTGAGGTGCTCTTCTTTATACATACCATCAATCAGGTCTGTTGTCAAGGAAGAGGCTCAAGATGTAAAATCTATAGATTTCCCATAGGACGTGTTTGTTGTGAGCATGATTAGAAGCAGTGTTGTGGTTCATAACTTGAATTTATGATGTCACAGAGATTATTGTATTGTGCCTTGCCACTCATGCACAGTATTACTGAAAAATGTGATAGCTACTCATTATTGGTTCAATATACTAATATCTGTCAGTAGGTGTCATCAATGTGAAAATTTAAAATTTTCTTCTTTCATATTTTATAAAGATAGATTGTTTTATTCTCAGAATTATAAGAATCATTTATAGTAAAGAGGTCATTTTAAAGTACTGTATTCAAACGTTTTACTGACATAGATCTTGTATGATCTATATGCAGGTGGAATGCCATAACCAGTGTGAGAGACAGAAACTGAGATATCATGGACTCCTGGATCTTCCCAACGTCCCCTTTAAACCTGTCAGAGAAGTTCATATATGACAGCTTCATGCAGGGAAATGAGTCTGACCTTCATGGAAATTACACAGACCACACCTTCACCAGAACAAGTACAGTCGTCATCACCTGCATGTACTTTCTGGTTTGCACTGTGGGACTCTGTGGAAATGCCCTTGTCATCTATGTCATCCTGCGCTACGCCAAGATGAAGACAGTCACCAACATCTACATCCTCAACCTGGCAGTGGCTGACGTGCTCTTCATGCTTGGCCTGCCATTCATTGCCATCCAGTTGGCGTTGGTCCACTGGCCATTTGGCCCTGTGCTCTGCAGGGTAGTGATGACCGTTGATTCCCTGAATCAGTTCACTTCAATCTTCTGCCTGATGGTCATGAGCATCGACCGCTACCTGGCTGTGGTGCATCCAATTAAGTCCACAAGGTGGCGCAAGCCTCGTATGGCCAAGACAATCAACTTAGCAGTGTGGGGCGTGTCCCTGATGGTTAATCTGCCCATTGTTATCTACAGCGGCATCATCACAAAACATGATGTCTGCTTCTGTACCATAGTGTGGCCTGAGCCACAAGAGGCATACTACACAGCGTTCATGTTCTACACATTTATCCTGGGATTCTTCCTTCCCCTCATGGTCATCTGTCTTTGCTACTTGTTCATCATTATCAAGGTAAAGTCCTCAGGCATCCGTGTGGGCTCTTCCAAGAGGAAGCGCTCAGAGCGGAAGGTAACTCGGATGGTGTCCATCGTGGTAGCAGTGTTTGTCTTCTGCTGGCTGCCTTTCTACGTCTTTAACGTCACCTCAGTGACAGGCACCATCAGCACCACTCCAATCTTGAGAAGCACTTTTGCTTTTGTAGTGGTGCTAGGATACGCCAACAGCTGTGCCAACCCTATCCTCTACGCTTTCCTGTCAGAGAACTTCAAGAAGAGTTTCCAGAATGTTCTCTGTCTTAAGAAGGTTGGAGGGTTGGATGAAGTTGATCGCAGTGATAGCAGACAGGATAAATCTCACATGATAAATGACCCTACAGAGACACAAAATACTCTGTTGAATGGTGACCTGCAGACCAGCATCTGAGAGGAAAGTTGTATGGCTCGTTTGCACATTCATGCAGTCAGCTCCCATCAATTTCAAAACTCACAGCAGAGAGGGCATTATTAAATATGAAACAAGGACTTTATAAGGGAACGTAAGGTAGCATGGACATTATTGTCTACTTGCAAATGGTCCAGTGTGTGACATGACTTTTACTTGGAAACAATACCTATAGTTTAGAGTAGAAGACCTGTGTCTAGTTTCACCTGTCTGTGCTATGTAAAAATAATCTAACAGTGGCTGTAACATATGCGGTAATACACCATACTGTTGACAGAATTTACTTTGTGTCATCCCACTATCTTTGTCTCTATTTCATCTATATGTTATTTTCTCAGGAGAGTGCTTTGAAAGAAAAGCAGAAAACAGGCAAGGAGAGTGTAGAAAAAAAGTCACAGGAGTTTATATTTAATGTGATTTAGTTTTGAAACTCCTTATCTAAGTTGTAAATAAGTAAAGAGTTAGTTTTTTTTCAGACACAGAACATTTAATACCAGCAGTCTTATTATTTTGATTTTGTGTGAGCAGTTTTACTCGTCATACAAACGTATCAAATGTAAATGTGAATAACAATGTGCAGTGAATGGGAAAATGTTTTGTCCTGTGCCACTTTTCCTCGATTCACTGCAGCTACATACATAATTTATATTACTTAAATGATACTGGCTCGGTCGATACATAGAGCTAGCCTCTAACCAAAGTGCTGCTAAGATGTATAGAAATTCTACTACAATGTTGTATAGTATGACTGTGTGTCACATTATACTAGATTGAATTTCTGCCAGGTACTGTTTCATATTATGACTTATTTCCATTATTTTTGTATATTATGTATTAAAGTTTCATTTATTGTTTGTGATTGTTACCTTCAATGCTTTTATCAAAAATGCCAGACCGTATGTTTAAGTATTATTCAATATAAATACTGCATAGTAGGTCAGCTTAATAGTTGAATTATTTTCCTCACATTTCCTGTACATCCATAAGGGTTGTGTGTATGTCACAGCTCACACAGCAGCTGACCGGTTTCCCTGTTCAGTCTGGTATTGTTTCACTGTTGTATTACAGATTTTATTACAGATGTCTGTTGTGTGCTGCTCTATTTCTTATTTTCTTTGACTTTGAGTACGGGAGGGGCATGTAACGCGTAAGCACTTACAATCCTACATGCTCCTCCTATAATTCATGGCATGTGGGATGCCACACTTTGAATTTGATTTCTGAACCAGGTGTCTAAGAGACGTGAACTTGTGAAGGGCTAGAACACATATCCTTGAGACGCTCTATTATAGTCACTGTGCTGTTTGAGTCCACAGTTCATCCTGTGAGCTCCTGCCTGTTTTTGTAGTCAAAAAGTACTATATATGTATCTGTTTTTAAAGACATCCATACAGTATATAGTTATTGCACCATATCCAACAAAACTAGTGACTGAATTATGATGAATGTATCATATGTGTGTTTTTACATTGATCTTAACATCCCAGCTGGCCCATGTGAGTCTTGCATGAAACATAAAGACATTGAGTCATCAGCTATGACTAATCAAATTTCACATACCATTTCTTCCTCTAAAATATTACTGAATTTATTACTAAGGCTGCGACGTCTTAATGCCACTAGATGACATGACAGACCTCTAGTGTCCATTATTTCCATAGCAACAGTGACTAAGAGTGTTGGTCCTATGGTCACATTCATTACCATAATAATGGTAATGAGAGATGATTCTGGATGTGAATTGTGAATACAGACATTCCTCAGATGACTGAAGTTACCTCAGTGACATTAAACCAGATTAAAATGTAATTTGGTAGTAGTGGTAGTATATAGTACAAAATGTTGCTTTATGTATCATAGCAGCTGTAGACAGTGTTTACTGTTAGTTAAAGCAGACTACACATCCATAAATACAATATCACCCAGTTAGAATCCTTGCAAAGGCCTCTCTTACAACAATGCTTACAGTTTATTTTTTTCAGCAAGACTATATTGCAGATTTTTTACTTGGCGTTTGCTCCCAATGGCGTAATAGTCTGGTGTGTTATTAACTTTTTTTTTAATGTTTAAATGCTATTACTTATGCTCTAAAAAAACATTACTACCACTGTTAAAAGAAACTGTTTCCATAAGCAAGTGTGCATTAGGTATATTCTCACAAATTATGTTAAATAGCGCTGAAAAATCTAATTTGATGGTGCAAACATTGTGTGTAGCTTGTGCAGAGAAATAAAAAAAATTTTTTTGGTGAAATATTGTCGTAGATCACTGTCCGAAAGAGATTTATGCCAAGAAATACTAAAATTTAAATGTTTAATCCACAGTAACCTATGCATACATTTAATTAAAGTTCAGATTTCCACATACGAATCATTTCCAAAAGCTGTCTTATTACTGTATAAATGTGCTGCATATTATAACAGAATAAAAACAATCTTTAATGTGACTGATAGAACATAAAAAAAACTTTTATTTGCATTTTTCTATCTGGATTTGTTTACATGCCTGAGTTGCACAGCATCCTGAATACAGGGTTGCTTTTTTTTCCACACCACGTTGTACTTCTTCATATGACCACAAAGTGGGGTCATAATCAAATACTTAACTACATCTGCTCTAAGACCAAAAACACAGCATTTTGTTAGGTTTGCCATGATAAATCAGGATAAACAGAGGTTCTCCTTCCTTTACTGTCTTTTCTTATTTTACCATGAAAACACTTTGGTAGTAATACAAGGACTGTAGAGCAGTCACAGAGTTTCTATGGCTCAGATGAACTAAAGCACTTCATTTTTAGGAAATACATTTTGTCCTAATGAAGAAGTATGAATGGAAAAATGATACAAAAGACAGCAGATAATTCCAGTTTTGTTCTGAGTTTAATCACTGAAACGGATAATGAAGCTCTCCTCTTCCTTTACGTTTCAGCTGCTTCCCTGAATGTCCTTGGGTGGTCTTAACTGCTCCATGATACATCAAACCCATAATGCGACCATTTCATAAGTCTTTGATTTTACTCTTCAGAAACCCACCATTGTCCTTTAGCTGAGTTCTGCAGCAGACCAAAGGATATGCATGTTTATTTCAATTACAGAGCAGCTAAACAACCAGAGGTTGTGGTTTTATGTGGCATTACTTTGCAATAGGTTAGGGCTCTCATCTTATACATGAATGAGTATTTTTTATACATACACAATCAGTGACATTCAGAATAAAGAGACCACAACACCCTGACGTGTATGTGCATTATCTAAGTCTTAACAGCATACTGATTGAACAGAGCACTGGGTTTACTGCACTGTAGAGGCAAGACACACCACGAACCACACCTGTCTACACCAGCCACACAGTTGCCATGGAGAATATTAACACTGATGGATTCATAGCTAGGCTGTGGTCGCAGCACCCATATATGTGCAATGTGTTTTACCCTCTATATGTCTCATATGATCACCTTCCAATGCCCAAATTACAGAACAAAAATGACGATTGGCAGAAAGCCTTTGAGGCAGTACTGAGGGGAATTTTTCACATATTATACGATCATGAGCCCAGCTGCATGCAGTGTGGTTAAACTGGCTTTTTTGCACAGAGCATTCAAGGTGGTGAATGAGGAGACCACAGTATTTGCACGTAGTACAGGACCTCGTCTAGAGTTCATGTATTGAGTCTTCTCTTCAGAATGCCATACAAAACCCAAAGCTCACATTCAACATACAATTCACAAACAGCAAAGGTGAGCCAATTTAATCATTACCATCATTATACCAACAATTCCACAAGAATGAAAGTATAATACGACCAAAAACATTTCCAGTACTAGGACAGCGAGGGACACATGACTGTACTGAAAATATAAAAAAAGACACTGAAAGAACAGTTAACAAAAACTGAAAATGCAATGAGTTGCTAAAAAAAAAATAGATATTCCCTGCCCTCAACCAGACTTAAAAATAATCAACACAGTAAATAATGGAACATGAGCACACTCAGGTCCAGATTTGTTTAGTTTCCATGGCAGCGTCTCTATGCTCTCCCATGTTTTCTTTGCTCTTAAAAAATAGATGTATACTAGATTCGTACAGTATTTCAAAACTAAATTCACAAATGATAAGAATCATAATCATACCTTTAAAAATGTTCTTGCAAAGTTCATAATATGTTGATTCTTTTTTTCTTTTTTTGCATTCAGTCCCATATGCATATGACAACACACTGTCTTCAATCGTGACTAAGTTAAATGCTTGGTCAGTTGAAACAAGAGCACCTTGGGAGAGAAATGGAGGTGGTGTAGGGGTTCAGAATACTGTAAGAAAAATCCAGATGTGCCCAAATAACATGACAGTCAGTCACGATCAGACTCTGCCCCTGCAGCAGGAAGGCGAAGGGAAGAGAGAGTGAGGGGTGTGAGGCCTCTTCCCTCTGCTCAAGCCTGGAACTGACAAATCCTGATTCTTTCACTTTCTCTCCTCTTCATTCAGTTTTGTCAAGTAGATGCCAAGAAGTAGCTCAGTGCCTGTTTTGTCTTTTTTTTGAAAGGTTGCATGATTTCACATGTCTTTTTATTTTTGTCCTCCAGAGCTGGAGAAGCAGACTGGTAGTCAAAGAGTTTCAGGTAGGTTTGTGTGTTTGTGTTTCATCTTGTCCCCAGTCCCTTGGCTCTCTCTTTAGAAGCAGTGGTTCTTCATGGTGAGCGGTTACAAAGACTACTCATACTCAAGGAACTGTTTATGGTAGAATAAGAGATACCTAAAAGGAGGAAACAAACACTTAATTCAAGCTTTAAAATATACTATACTATATGGTGCTGTTACAGATGTTTTTAGTTACATTTGTTGAAGTTTACTCACTTATGTGCAACATAACATTGAGTGTTCTCTTCCTACAAATAGCAATTGTTTATCACATTTCAGCAAAAGATTATTTTACAGTTCACATCATCACATGCACATTAGTTTGTGTTCATAATCAGAATAAATATGCTGCATGTGACAAAACCATAGGAGAAGTATGCAGCATTACATTTAGTGTAAATGCAGTCCTCTGCTAATGTTCTATTTTTTCCCCTCGGTTTTCAATCTTACTGTGTTGAATTTACATATCATATGAAAATAAAATTCCACACATTACTGCAAAACGTAAGCGCTCAACTGTCCTACCAACAAACACAAACATTTCATTTTAACTGGGATGACTTGTTGATTGAGAAAAGGATTTACTTTTGAAACATGAAATAAAGGTTTTGGGTGAGGTAAAGTATTTTCTTTTCATTGCATGCATATTAAGCTTTGAGAATGATAATGATGATTCAAGAAATGAGCCAAAGCTATTGAGAAAATATATAATGTATCTTTGCTTTCTTACCCTTCACTATCGAGTACATCCTTAATGCTGGCCTTGGTGATTATGGCATCATCACATTTGAACCACTGGTCTTTGTGCTGACGGATGAAGCTGGTGTAGTGGCCACTCTCCAAAGTGCCTTGGTGGTTGACCACCGCAAACAAGGAATACCTGGAAATAAAACAAAAGGAAGCCTTAGCAGAATAAAAGCCTTTTTGTCCCCTTTGAGTTTATCCTTGTTTTGTTGTCATTTTGACACAAGTAGGTAACAAATCTTTATCCTCCTTATACATAAGTGTTTTCATTTGTCTAAAACCCCACACTTCTGCTTTTTTGGAACATTTTTACATATCAGTGAAAACCTCACATTCACATCTTCACCACAAACAGCCTGTAAATGACACTGAGACAGTACATTTCCAGAAAATATCCAAGAAAATGAAAGCTATTGTAACTGCCATGGATGAAAAAACCAAGCAGCTTTTAATAGGCTTCAAATTGATTTAATCTTTGGAAGTCACAGCCTGATGCTTCAGGTCATTACCATGTAATGTTCTACTAAAGTAGACATCTCTCCAGTCATGTCAGTACTGACAATGGAGTGTGAATAAATCAGTTTCATGTAATAGATGTTTCCCGAGGTACTCACTTATTGTCGTTGTTTAATACATCAACTGCCTGTTGATACTGCCCATTCATTCTGCTCTCTTTACTGTAGATGTCAAGAAAAAGAAAAACACCAAAACATCTTTAATGCTGCATTCAGGCATTAACATGCTACACTGGAACCAATATCCACTAGGTGGCGGGATTATACCGGCTGGGAAAGCGGATATCTCCCCCTAGCCGTACCACTAATGATCTTTCTGTCTCTGAACAGAGCTGAATAGATGCTACAAACAGGGGTGGGGCAGGACTACTGCTGCATGCTCTACTGACACAAATATATGTACATTTATAGGGAGCATATAAAGGCATAGCTGCGTGCAACTACATACAGTATGCATGTTTGTACATTTTTTAAACATAAAAATGTTAATGTGCAAATAATAAAGCTGGTATTGGATATTTAGAAAAATCTATATCTTCCTATTTGGTGGTCACAACACTTATATATTATTTATATATATTTGGGCAGAGAAGCTGAAATGCTGTTCGATAGGGTAAAAAAGGCAACAACAATAAAGTGATGTCTATGGAAGTCTCACCTGGATGCCATGAAAGGCGTCATGTCCAACTCTAGAGGGAAGGAAACATATGTAGTGATCTTCCTCCGCAGTTTAGCAGAGTGCTCAAAGCGCTGGAGATGGCCAGAGAGAGGAGAGGGGGAAGGGGAGGAAAAATGAAGAAAGAGATAGAGAGGGAGTTGGGGGAAGGGGAGAAGAAAAATTTTTAGGAATTACAGGCATCATCACAACAACATAAAATACAAGATACTCGTGGAAACTGGAAACACATTATTTCCACCCTGGCTGTCACATATTTACGTATTCATAAAAACAGGTCAAAGACAATCTTCTTTCTGCTTGTTCCTATGAATATCATAAATACATTATAGGCTTTCAATACTGTATGATAAATAAATCATGGACAGTGAAAAACTGTGTGACTAATTAAAATCAAAGGTGTCCTGGGACGCTGTGTGAAAAGCTACACAGCAGGAGGTTATGCACCAGCAACAGAATCACATCATGAACACATCTATGCACAAGCAATTTACCAGACAGCTAAATAACTGCAAAAGAAGAAATATGCTTTCATCACACCATGCACATACACATCATTATGTGTAAACTGATGACTTTTTTATCCACCTATGACTATGACTAAACCTACAACAAAATAAATGGTGCCAAAAGTGAAGGGTCAAATAATAATTAAAGAAATAATTTAAGTGTTAATTAGCTGCGCATTGTCAACGGGTGACTCACTTTGAGATGGAAACATGCTACGATTGGGAGCTTCTTCATTGTCAGCTGTTTGGTGGACTCCTGGTAACTATGGCAACCACCACACTTGATTTTGGCACTGCTTCCTAGATGCTCAGGCCGTGTAAACCTGCAGAGTGAGGATTGGAATAATAGAAAAGAGAACAGAGCGTGTAAGAGTTGAGAGCGTGTGGGCAAAAAATTTAGTCGAGAAGGGAAAATTGTGAGAAAGAGGATGGATGTTGTAGTAGCTTTCCGTATGCACGTTGTCTGTTATGTCACACAGAGGATTAAAATATGCACAGCACCACACGTATCCTGTCATACAGCTCTGGCTTAAAGTTAATCATAGAGTATCTGAGGGCCTGCGTTACAAGTCTGCCTGTAGAGTTTTGAGTCAATCACTCTGTGTGTCAGTTCACAAAAAACAGAGGCCTGCTGGCACTGCCAACACATCTATCGCCATGGCAACAGCACCAACCGTTTCTGTACCTTTAAGAGACTTGCTGCAGCACACATGGGTGTGTGAGGAGCTGCAGTAAAAAAAAAAGTCAAGCAAGCAAGCGAAAGAAGGAGAGGGTTAGGATGAGATGAATGCAAGAGGTAGCTGTGAGGGCACGGGGGGAAAGGAATTAGGTGGAGAGGGGAGGGAATGAAATAAGATAAGGAGGGGAGGAAAAGAAATTGCAAGAATGAAGAGGCACTAGATAGGATATGTGAGGTCACACCTGCTCTGACAACCTGGTGATGGGAGAAGATGAGATCCAGGAATAACAGGGAGCAGATGCCCCTTGTACAAGTGGAAGAACAAATTACATTTATTTTGACTACAAGTGGAGACATTTGATGCCCATGAATTTGGAGAGGTGGAGGAAGGAATGCAAGAAAATAAGGATATTGACTGACAATACTCGTTTTCCTTTTCAAAATTTTATGAGCATGGTTAATTTTTAATCAAACAAAGTTTTAACAGTACCATGTTATTGTTTATTTATTATAGCTAGCACTAGTACTGTATATCAAAGGCATCTGACCTGTTTTTTTCTTTTTTGGCAAAAAGCCATGCTGATTTACGGCTACTCAGTACTCTAATACTCTGATAATGGGGGATTCATTTGAGTTATTTTTAGATAAAGTTAACAAAAACACAAAAAATGGCGTGAGAAAACCCAACTTGTTTCAGCTGAGACTGAAGGTTTACCTGCGTAGGCAGTCTGTGAGCGTGGTGGACCCTGAAAGGTGGCTTTCTCCATTGACTGTGCTGCCATCTCCTCCAGGGCTGAGGGGCCAGAAAGGCGTGGATGAGCCAGGCAGGTCCAGACTGATGTCCCAAAATGGATCTATCGTTGTGGAAACCCCACTAGAGAGGGAAACAAAAACACGAGAGTGTGATTATGATGTTTAATCTTGTTATGTGTATGCTTGTGTGTCACTTAGTACAGGTCATGATGAAAGGATGATGACATAGATTGCAACACATAAGCTTAAATTCACACAGCCTGTGTAGATTCTGATTATGTTTTGGGCTAAGCCTGCTGAGAGATTGACTGTGTGCATATGCATAATATCCACACTGCTCTTTCAGGCCCATTTGCAATTCAATGAAGTGTTACATCAGGCAAAATTGGCTTTATAAAGAATTTGTGTTATTACAGTCCAATAACTGCAATGGACTACAGGCTGGGCAAAATGGAGGCTTCCAGTATATGATGCACGCAGCATATAACTACATATACGTACAGGGCATGGGCTGTCACACATTATCACAGTCAATTAGATGAGTCATGGTGCTGTAATAGCCAGTGTTACCACCAGGTGGCTTTTAAGACAAGTGGGAACACATTTATGATGGCAAGAAAGCAACCCTGCAGAAATATGGTAACAATATGGTACCATTTTGTTAAGAAAGCTTTGGGGGAAGCACTGTCTGCTGCCTAAGGCCTCATTCATAAATAATCTTAAGTAAACATAATTTTTGTTTAATGACTGTGAAAGGGCTCAATTTATGGCAGAATGATACACCAGGCAGCATTACTTGCTCTACATCAACAGCTCCTCTTTTTGCTTTTCACTGTAGAGGTAACATCACACTGACTTGGACTTGGCTTGCCGGCTAGTTGGTGCAAGGTGATTTGCAGTTCAGTGCAACGTCCTAGTGCTAATGTAACAGGACAGCTCTAGGGGGGCGGGCAGGCAGGCAGACAACGCTTGGGTAGTGCTGCTGTCTAGACAACCCCCCGTACAGCAGCTCTGCAGGGACAAGACCTTTAAATAAGAGCGGTGGAGAGGACACAAGCAGTGGAGCACACACACTCTGGGACCACAGTTGGTGTCCAAATTGATCAGCCCAGCAATGAGAGGCAACTACAGCATCAGAGGACAACAGGGATAGAGGGATGGTGGATGAATGAGTAAATATAGAAAAAGAGGGAGGAGGGGTATAAGTGGTGATGTGATGCTCCATTGAAATGAATGGACAGTAAACGGCTCAGGTAGGACTTCATATCACACTTTTTTTGGTCACAAAAGACAAACTTACTGGCAAACCTGACAGGTAACATCTGATTGCAGGCCCCCAGTGAAGATTTGGTCAATAATACAGTTACAGTGGTTTGGATTGTTGGCCTTCTTCCCATTGTCATCTCCTGTGGACCACAGACAGCAGAATGCATAAATACAAACACAGACAACACCAACAACCTCTTTATCACCTCTGAAGGACTCTGTCTAGCCCTCTTTTTCGCTTTACCATTCCCCTGCAGCAAAGTCTCTCTGCCACTTCACAAGTCAATGAATCCCTTATAGCCAATCAGAGCAAATCTGTGAGTGAGTCACTCTGTCATTGCATTGCAGCAAAGCCTATTGACATTCATCACACTGCCTTCTAGCTGGCCCTTTGGTACACACTATTGTAAGTCTCCTTCAATTTCTATTGTAAGTCTCCTTCAAGTTCAAGTGAAGTGAGGAACAGTGGGTATATCTGAAGTATAGATATAACAAACAGTGTGTTTACATGCACTTAAGTAACCAGGTTACTGCGGGATTTCTCAAGTAAACTGATTTCTTAACTGTCAAGTAAACAGGATACCAGGTTTCTGTAATCGAGAAGAGAAACCCAATTACCCCACGTAGATGTCTCCAGGAGAACACAATATAACAAATTTATCTGCAGTGTATACGCATAGCTGTGTTTTTAATCGGCTTTTTACAAGAGCGCATGTGAAGGCAAAAGGCGGCAGACACTTGCCACTCTACTTTCAGCAGAGAGGAGAAGCTGGATAAAAGGAGAGATCTTTACATAGAGCGATGTTGCCCCATTTTTAAATCAAGTCCACCCAAAATCTGACTAAACCTGAAGCTAACACAAAGGACCCTGTAATTATCTAAATACTGTAAGCCACTTATCACCGTGTATTTCTTTAATTCACACAGTTAGCGCTGTGAAAAGAAGCATTGTGTCCCGTCTGTGTATTTTCCTCGCTCACTGTGCATTTGTCAGCTCCCCTAACACATGTATCAAAAAGAAAGTCAAGAAGCAATGTCTTCTGTAGAGTTAAAATCTGTCAACCATACTTCCAGGATAAAGCCAAAGCAGAGGAGAAGTCAGATTACTGCTGCATGTATACATGGAGTTCCAGTGACCAGGTTACTTAAGTGCGGACACACTTCTCTCAGTCTCAACTAATACTGCTCGTTGCTGTGTTTATCATTCAGTCTTAAGCTTGTTTTAATAATGGCCTCATAGGAAATATTCATGAATGTACATGCAAAAAAAGTAAACTATTCAAACTGAATGCAATTAAGACAACTTTGACACATTTTTTACCTAAATTAATATTGTACAAACCCAATTTCCAGAAAAGTTGAGATTTTTCTAAAATGCAATAATAGTGATTTTTCAGTTCATCTGAACCTTTATTTATCCGACAAAATTAAAATTTCATGTCTCCAACACACTCACAAGTTGAGATGGAGGCAAAAATAGACTGAAAAGTGTATGCTACATTCAAGTAACACCATTCACACACTTTGTGCCAAACTTCATGAGAGAATTGTCAGTCAGTTCAAACAGAATATTTCTCAACGCAAGACTGTAAAGAATTTATATTTTTTACCATCTACAGTACATAATATTTTGAAAAGATTCAGAAACCTCAGTTTGTAAAGGTCAGGGACAGAAACCATTGCGGAATGTTGAAGCCCTCAGGTGGCACTGCATGAGAAACCGCCTTGCTACCGTGATGAATGTAGCCACAGGCTTGGGAGTACATTGGGAAACCATTGTCACTAGCACAGTCTGCCACTGTAGGCAGAAGTTCTCTGGGCCCAAGTTCATGTCAGATGGGCTGAAACACGGGATACGGGAAAAGTTTCTGCCTGTTTTGGGTTCTCTGTGCCAAAGACAAAAAAGAATACCCAGACTGTTATCAGCGATAAGATAAAAAGCTAGCATCTGTGATGGTATTGGGCAGCATAACAACGTCAGGCCTAATTCTGCATGTGCTACAACAGCATAGCTTAATAGACACAGAGTATGTGTGCTTGACTGACCTGATCTGCAGACAGGCCAGTTTGCCAGATGAAAATAAATGGCGCATGATAAGGAGGAAAATCAAACAGTACATCCATGGACTGGTTAAGCAGCTCATTCTTGCTATATCGAGCAAGAATGAACAAATACTCCACTTGCAAAATTGCAACAATTAGTATCCTCAGTTCTCAAGCAATAACAACGTGTAATTAAAAGAAAAAGTGATAACACACTCTTAAACATGCCTCAGTCCCAACTCTTTTTGAGTGTGTGGCAGGCATAAAACTTAAAATTTGTTTATATGTACAAAATTAAATTTGATCAATGAAAACACTGAAAATCCTTTCTTTGTACTTTTGTAAGATAATTAAAAGTTCAAGCAAATTAACAAATCACAGATTTTACTCTTAACTGTGTTTCAGACAAAGTCCCAACTTTTCTGGAAATGTGGTTTGTAATAAGTTACAGGATTAGGTTAAGCTTACTGATGGTGTCCCCTTTGCAGTGCCTATGTAGTACATCCAACGCTGCAATGAGAAACTCGTGGGCATCTTGCTGCTCATAACCTGCGAGATGACGTGCATGGGTCCACACCAGGTGCAGCAGCCGGAAGGGAATGTGGGGTGAGCGGTGGCCCGAGTAGAACTGAGAGCAGTGAAGAGAAATGAGAGAGGTGGAAAGAGGTGAGAAGGTGGGGTGATTAGCCTGTTATTCCAGGTGTTATATTTTATTACCACTTTCCTAGTCTCATAGCCACATCGCTCAGTGTCATCTATAATTCACAGCTGAACCATAACATAAATGCTCTGTCAGTCAAGGTGACTATGGGACCCTTTTTGCCTCACCAGATGGAAAATAAATTCCACCAGAGGTCACCTAAGAGCACCAGCTCTAATGACGGAACATCCTTAGAAGGTGTGAAGTGCAAGACAGGGATAACAAAGTGGCAGAAAAATGGGATCATTTGGCACAAAAAAGAACCATGTAGGTAAGTGTTGCAAAGTCACTGGGTTGCCATGGGAATTGGAGTGATTGACAATCCTGGTCGGGGTCAGGTGATATGGGTAAGAAAGTAACAGAGCTGAGCAGAGAGCTCGAATGCCAGCACTAGAATGAAGTTCCAACCAGATCTCATTAATGCTAGAGAGGGCTTTCATTTCTCAACATGAACATGTCGCGTGCAAATCATTTTATTCTCCGCAGTTCCCTCTGAAGTCTGAATGAGCTGTGACAGGGGAAAACATGCTACGCCGACGTCTCTTTTGAATCTTACAGACTCTGTTCCTTTTCAGCGGTTTGAAGGTTGGCTGACAAATGAAAGATGCTACAAGATGAGGTAGAAACTGGAGGGGGGTGGGAGGACGGGAGAGTCTGGCTGATCAAAGCGGCCCATACCTCTAACCTTCAAAACTAAAAAGCTATTTGCGTGTGCGTGTGTGTGTGTGTGTGTGTGTGCGTGTGTGTGTGCGTGTGTGAGAGAGAGAGAGAGAGTCAGAAAACAGCTTTTGATGACGATATGGAGGTGGGTTGGCAACAAGCAACAAAAGTAGAGAGATGGAGAAAAGGCAAGGCGAGGTGGAAAGGAAACGATAACTCTGTGTTAAATTGTGTTTAAATAGCTTTTTTTGGTTTGTATGGCTGACCTGGAATTTCTCAATCAATGTCAGCCTCCCTGGGTGACATAGGTGAGCGATTACCTCCTATGCGTGTTATGTAGCTGAACAGTTCAGCCGTCTGAGACAGGACAGGGCTGTGTGTGTGTGTGTGAGTATGTGTGTGTTGTTAGGAGGGGGGTGGATTGTTGATGACTCAACCTGGTATAGCAGATATAGCAGATGCTTGTCATCTCTGCGCCCTTAAATATTGGAAGTGAGAGGGTGTAAGGAAAAATCAGGCCGTGTGGGAGCAGACCAGGAAAGCATTACATAATGCTCAGGGCTGATGAGTTTGGTGGACATAAAATGTTTTTTTATCAAGGAGCTGGGATTAAAAACCTGCAAATGACTATACTATGCAAGGTCATCCACACTGACTGATCATATTCAATAAATATGTAATTACTGTGTTCTGTTCTGTTCATTCGAGTGATTGCTCTGTACATTCCTTTCAAGCAGGATTTTTGCCTCCTCTCTACCTCCCTCTTTGGACTCAACAAAAGAGCGCAACAGTGACTCAGCGTTCTGCAGTGCATTACAGTCTGTATTTTATGGTTACTAAAAACTCTCAAATTATGGCTCAGTTTAAACCAAGCACTAATTTTTCTTGTTATTGTGGGATTACACAAACTTCTGTAACAAGTTCGCACACTATGCATCATACCTCCTGAAAAAGCTGCGACATCTCACACACCAGACAGGAGTTTGATTGCATCTCGCATTTGTGTCTGTCAGAGAGAAAGAAGTCTCGCAGCAGTGGTGTGTGTGTTAGAGCCTGAACAATACAGTTCATGAAACACGTGTTGCCCAGGTTTATTAAGCCTCGTAAACCTGCAGGAGAAAAGAAAAGAAAAGTGAGAACAACACAACAATAAAGATTACCCATGACAGTTCTTCTGATTCATACTGATTGAAATGTAGAGAATCTGAATCACCATTGAAGACCTGACCATTCTCTTTATATGGGCTGACTGATTCTTGACTTACTTACCATACACCTTCAAAATTAGAAAGATTTCCTCAAAAGGGTTTTAACTGTGATTTTATAAACCAAACAATTAATTTATGAAAAGAAACCTTTGATAGCTTAACCACTCATTTTAATAGTTTGCTGCAGCCCTCTATGGAACCACACCTGGGTAATAATTACACATAAGGCACTGACACTTCAGATTCAGCTTTTTTGTGGCTGGAAACGTAACAATATGGTGTTGGCTCAGGTCTGCCAGCGAAGCTGCGTGGATCCTGGAGCAGACCCCAAAGTTGTGAATGGATTCATTTAGAGTGTGAAAGTAAAGCTACATCCTCAAGCGATGGGCAGTTTAACAGGTGAGACACAGCAAGGTTTTGGGTCTAATCCAACTGAGCAAAGGCTGGTTCTAGAAGAAAGTGCTCAGTGAGAGCTTAAACGCTTTAGACCGGTCATATCGTGCACACCCATAAACACACAGTTTACTGGCCAATCATTGCTACCCAGCATGATGTCTGAAGACATAAAGGGGTGACAATTGGCAAGAGACAGTAAGCAAAGGGAAGGGTAAAAATCAGCAAAAATACATGTACAGAATCAGAGGAAGATGGAGATAGCAGGGAGAAATCAAAGTGACAGAGAACTGAGAAAATCCAACAGAAAACATGTTATGTGGAGCCACAGACAGATTCAGGCCCATAGCGGTTGCATCTAAGACAAAGTTAATGTTGTGTTTTGTCTCTCCCACTGAACTGCCTGAAGGATTGCCTATTTCTGATTACGGGTATCATACTTAAATTCATGAATGGCCCCAACTGCACATGTACGCAAAATGGGGATGAAAAGCTGTGCTGATTAAGATGTACAGACTGAACAGTGAAGTCCATTACCCACCTATGGTACAGTTTGTAGTGATTTTTCTCCGCTTTGGATTGTGTCGCAGTAGTTCTAGCTCCCTCTTGGTTGGCTCCCATGTTGTGTATTTCTCTCCTATGCCTGGGGGTACAAAGAAACACAAATGTGTGAGCAGTTTGATATCAAATTGCCTTGTTCCAAAAGCTAAACTAAGTTTCTCTGACAGAAAACAAAATGTTATACCTTGCAATTTCCAGGCTTTCCTCTGTTCCTCTTTGGCAATCTGCTCCATGTCTTTGTCGTATATGTAGTCTTGACACACAAAACAATATATTCCACCATATAATAGGTCTATAGCTAGAAGCAGGAAGGAAAGAGGGGGATAAAGAGAGATTGCACCATAATTACAAATAGATCTTCCAGCACAGTAATACAGATTTTATTACTGTCCAACCTCACTGGCACTGCCAGCCTGAAGACAAGCGCCTTCTCCAACTGCATTTTTCAGCCAGCACAATATGTTTCCATCTCATTGCCTGCACTGAACAATTCTAAGAGATGAGAGGGGAGCCGTGATGAAATAGGTGTATTTGTCTCCCACCCCCACCTGTGCTTTCAACTAACTCACCAACCTCTTTCATTCTCAAACTCTGCAGCAGCAATACTGCAGCTCTGTTGCCGTGACAACCTATTTTTAGCTTAATCAGACATTTTTCTGTTTTTGGTGCTACCAATACTGACAAAGTGAGCTAGCACATCACGTAGAAAACCTGACTAACATATGTTATGTTGTCATTGTGCTTTGTTTTGTGTAGTACAGCTGTGATGACAGAACATATACAATATATAATATAATGCAAAAAAGGTTTTAAAAAAATGTTTTTAATTTTACCGATAAAGCATCGTTGAACAATCACGTCGTTTTTCGTGATTGTGCACTGAACGGGATGCTCCTCTGTGACAAGCAACCCAGTTAAGGGAGAAAAATGAGAGCAAGTACCAAACAAGATATGGGCAGGAATTCATATAAATCTTGCTCATTTTAGTGAATTGTGAGGGTAAAGAATAAGAGGACAAGAAGTTGGAAGGGGGAATTGATTTAAAAAAACAACAACACAAAAACAGAAAGATGATATGAAACGAGGGACAGAGTCCTGAGGAGAAATGTGGTAAGGATTAGGTGGGGGAAAAAGATGTAAAAGTAGTCCCAGGTGGGAGCTGGGGAGGGGAAGGGGGGTAGAAGACAGGAGAGTTTGGATTAATTTGATCATAAGTGGAGAAGAACAGAGTGCCAATGTCGGAGAGGCTCCTGTGCAAAGTTCGAAGCTAATTAAGGATGTAGTCATGCGTGTGTGAGTGTAACCAAAATGCATTAAATTAAATGAAGTCAACCTACTGTCTCTGGTTTCCATATATAGTTGTGCATGTCAGCATAATATCAAAATCTTGTTCATTAGTGTCATTGTCTTATGTGGCATAATTAGTAATGAGGTTAAAGCTAGATTTTCTGCTAGCTGTGGATTAGCAATGTCTACCTTGTTGTTCTATGAAAGCAAGTGTATTAGCTTAAACCCATGACATTTGACTGGATTACCAACAGAATGGTAATGTGCTGCAGTTAAAGAGGTTCAGCTCCCTGTCTACTCAGAGGAGGAAGTTTCCCAAAGCAATGCCATAATCTGTCACTGATAACAGCTGATTCTGCAGTAGGATATAGGGATACATGTGAAGAACGATATAATGTGACACAGCCTGGGACTAACATTTTAGCTTTTAAAGACCACAAATATTTACAACAAAGATAATGTAATCAATTAAAACAATGACTTTAATAAGAAGCTTACCTAGATTATGCCTCTTGTTTTTTGCGTGCTCGTGGATGTGTTTCTTCGTAAAACAGCCAAAAAAGACACAGTAGAGACAAGAGTGGAGTCGGTTCAGGTGGGCGCCACACATGTGACAGATACACGACTTGGCCTGGAGAGAAATCCAAGGGAGGATGGGGTTTGGGGTGGGGATAGAAATTTGGAGCAAGAAAGTAGAGTATGGTGAGAAAAAACCTCTGCTGCAGGACAGTCCTGAGCTGTAATGTAAACATGCACAGACAGAGTGTGAAAATTTTATCTTTCAGTCACCCAAACACTTTTGAGGACATGGTGCTTGAATAGATATGATATGCAGACAGGTTAAAGATTGCCGGACCTGTTGACAAATCCAGTGCAGTTGAACAACAACACTTTTTCACACTGAATCTTCCTCTAACACATGCAGCGAATCTTGGCATTTAATTCTTGGCAGATACACTAGAGGAGGCAAGCAGAATCCATCTGAAGTACACACTAGCAACAGCTGGTGCAACAGTGTGTGTGAGTTGTCTGGCTGCAGCACACAGAGCTCACCGGAGAAATTGTGCATTATTATGCTTGACATTTGTGGCAAATCTGCAAAACAGAGCCCTACAGGAGCACAGGCCCCCATCCTATTCACAATTCAGCTTACAAGACGCTATACTGAATGTATATAAAACAAATTAAAAAGATAAGCTCTGAGAAAGTGCTACTAATGGCAAATGGACTTCTGAAAATCTTCTGTAGTTTGAACAGACTGGTGGGGGAGTCCCAGACATTTTTGGAGTTGCTGAAGTAATGTGCATTGTGGTCTTAATAACTGCCATCAGCTTTGTGAACCTTATGCAAGTTCCATTATCAACATCCATTATCTCAATCCACAACGCCAGTCCCTCTCCGACAAGTTTTGATGTGAAGTATCCAACAAACATAGAGGCATTAGTCATACAGACATTTCAATTTAGTTTTAAAATTAAATATAAAATTGCTACATATCGCCTTACTTAAAGTATTACAATATATTGAATTCTAAACCCTGTATCATATCGCCATATTCTTGCCTATACACTGCCCTAGTGCCAATGTCTGAGCAGTGCATTAAAAGACATGACTTCGATACCTGGCACAAGCATAAAAATGTAGTAAGATGGTATAAGGAATACATCAGCGAATGCCTCAACAATTCTGTTGGTAATGTGAGTGAAAGTACTACAGAAAGTTGTTAGCGTGCCTGTCTTAAGATGGAGAATTTGAATAACAGAGGAAATGGTAGGCAAGGAAACCCAGAGTGATCTAATCAAAGCCTTTCATGGTGCAGACCTGCCGCAATGAGTCGCCCACTCATACAGAAAGGGACAGAAGGAAAGGAAATGTGAGGCAAAGGTGAAAAGACACATGAGAAAGTAACTATTGTCGTTTTCAGTTTCTTGTACTCTGTGTGAAGCTCATAAGACAGACTCACATACTCCTACATTACCTACAGCTATTGGACATAAACTCAATAACCCTGTAACCACTGTAATGTGTGCCTATTGCCATCTTTTGACTAGAGAATAGTATAACCTGTACACCATCAGAATCACATTAAAGCTTTTTGTATGAGAAAATTGAGCTTGTGTCAGTCAGTTATCCCTTCCTTCTCCCTGGATAAGAACACAGAACAAGCTGTGCAATGGCATAACTACACAACTAAAACTGATACAAGGCCACAACATTTTAGGTTAATTTGATCACAAAGCTTCATTTTCATTCACAAGAATGAAAAGCTCCCAAACATCATGAAGATGTGTAATGTTTTTTTAATATGGTTGGACATGGGCAGTTAGTTATAATAAGGGTTCTATTAGGATATTGATCTTTATTATAATGGGTTTGTGTTCCACGATAGTGCATTCATGCACACACTGATAAATAAATGCCCATTTTTCTCCTTTAATTGAGTGATTATGAGGTTTTGCTGTGAAATGTTTCGTTTTTATTTGCTACATGATCACATTTAACAGTGTTTACCAATGCTTGTTTTTATAAACAGATGAGTAACGTGCATTCTGCAATATGTGTTATTTCCCTCTGAGTAAAAGTCAAACAGATATTCAACAGAAAAAAAGACCCAAATTTATGCACAGCTGAGATGGCTTATTGGTGGGAGTGGCTGGAAATGGTCTGTAGTAGTAGATAAGAAGGTGGGTGCAAGATCGAAATAACAGTCCTATGCTGACCTCTATTTGTAAGGACCACATGACAGAAATTCAATTGTATATTTGCATTTGTATCATGGTACCACCAAAGCTAAGGATGGATGCAACATCAAACACCAGTTAGATGCTACTATGCTCTGCAATGATAAGCTGCAAAATTCACAGACAGGACAGTGTGTTGACTGAGTATTAGTATAAGTTGGTTAGATTGTGATGACATTGCATCATGGGGGATATTCAGGGTCCCAGACACTAAACTCTGTTTTTATTGGGCTGTTAGCCAACCAGTTCTGAATCAGTGAAGGAGCAGCGAAGGTGAACAGTGAAGGTAACTTTTCCAAGAAGGAAAGCTGGTGAGTGATAACTGTTGACCGACTCTAAATAATCAAGACTGGCATCTTCTGCAGATTCTTTAAGCTTGTGTCAGTGACATTCAAATAAATAAAAAGGGCACAGAGAACATTAAAAAGATAGTGAGTGAAGCTAAAAAGACAAGGCACACATTGTGTGGAAACACAGTTGAGTTAATCTCAAATCCGAAATCTTTGTTTTTGGTTGCCTCTCTAAGGCTGCTGAAGTAGTGATGCTGTTAGTCCCCATTCCTCCTCCGCTGCACCAAGACTCATGTCAAAAACAAGAAACCCTGCCAGTGCCACGCCTTGCCCTCCTCCTCACACCCCACTTTAGCAGGCAGAAAATCTATTTCACAGGTTGTCTACTCCTCAGTGTCAGCAGCCCTGTGCCTCTCTTAGCCCAGGGCTTTTAATGTTCTATTAGATCTAATATTGATCAGCTGCTGGCTCAGATGACTGGAACAAGTGTCAGACAGGTAGCAAGCTCACGCTCAGTCATGCTGAGCTAGACTGCGTGTCCTATCTGGGGTGTTGTCTTTGAGGATAGTTAGGTGAGCCCTGTGTCCAGGCAATGATCCACTAAGCTGCTGATTGATACAAGAGACGCAAAAATGGCATTACCTGGATGGCTGGATCTCCAGTACATCTTTAACATGAACGTAAGATGACATTACTTGTCTTTGGAGTCCAGTGGCTACAATGACCCAAGGTCACAAATGCTCCACTGTTCACAATATAGCTGCATACATATCAATAAAGTAAGCCCTGTGCTCCAAACTCAGTTGCTCCTGCATCCTAGCTGTATTATTCCACAGCATTTAGGTTAATGCATTCATATATTCAACTGGAGTCAGTAATGTGATGAGCTGTAACTGACGAGGAGAGAGAACGACGATGACAATTATGATGTGGACAAAGGTCTAGCTCTATTGGGCACGCTCCTGCTGCTGCAAAGAACAAGTCAGGGAGGGGAGAGAGACAGAGTCATTGCAGAGCTCACCCAGCTATATGAGAGCAATGACTCACTGTGCTGCCTCTTACTCATAAGCCAGCACATGCTTCTCAACACACATGCACATACATCAAGAAAAGTAAAAATGACTAATGTGTACTGCAGACTACATTAAAAAAAACATGTCTCCATAAGAAAATATACACAGACATTACTAGAAATATGCTATGAGTACTTAGACACAATTATTGTTATCACACAGTCATTTCTAATTTTATATTCAATATGAACAAACTGAGGAGGCTGGGGAAAGCGACTGATGGCGATGCTCCAGAACGCGCTGCCGAATGACCTCATGGGAGGATGATCTTGTTACCCCCACACATCCCCGTCCCCACTATCTATATATGGAAATGCCTGTCCTACAATATCGCCGTCTGAAATTCTCTAGCCACTGTCCCGAAGAGCTGTATGTAAGAACGCAAACGTCCGAGTCAGATGACCAGGAAATTTAATGAATATTACCCTACGAGCTCTCTAATACAAAGTCTGAGTAATATCCAATTGAGCCCATGCATAAATTGTCCAGAGAATTCAAAGTGAGCAAGTTGGGCTTCTCTTTCAATTGATCCACTCAGCACCACCAGAAAGTATGGAAAATAGCTATCATGCTTTCTAGTATTATGTTTTCTCTCCTTCATGAAACAAGGGTTATCTACATAGCACATTGTTTGTAATCACATGACTGTCTCTGCTTCAATGTACTGTGAACAAATGGGACTATCCTTACCATGACCAGACTATTTCCCCCAGGTGAGGATGCGCCTGACATGGACAATCTCCTGTTGTGTGCTGCATGTGCAAAAGAGCAACTCTGGATGATGTCCAGACCCGATTCTCCAGATGTTGTATGTAGATCATATTTGAAAACGGCCTCAGCAAACAGTTCTATAGATACACAAAACATGATTCTCCCTTTTGTCTTGTCGCATTCTCCTTAAGCTCATTCTAACCTGTGCTGAAATGCACACATGCTCTGTGGTCTGTGGATAATGTATTACCACTTCATCTAAATGAAAATAACTGTTTAGGGTGAGTAGTTTGGCCTCATACTGTCACACACTATTTTAATGACCTTATAGTTTAATCCTAACCCTAGTCTATGAAGTATTGCTTCCTCCCACCTCCAGAAAAAGAAATAAAACTAAAATGTTGATGGAACTAAACTGAGATACTCACAGTAGAGTAGCTTTGCTGCCATCAAAATGTAGTCCAGTGCTTCGCAGACGTTTGTTGTGTATTTTGTTATGATAAAGCAGTGTTTGGCTTTATATCTGTGAAACTGTATAAGATCACACAAATGGAAAGACAGGCTGTGTTTGTTTCTTGATATCTAGAGATCAGATAAGGTAGGAGAAAAAGCAGAGGCATTAGAAGGGTTCTCAGTAGAGCAGTGCCATATCATATTTTCCACAATAACACCGGTATAAATTTATATGTGATAAGTGTTGTTTTGTTATAGCAATGAGCTAGCAACGTCATGATGTATTACACAATGTATGACACAAAGTATGAGAACGTCAGGTAGATTTCTCTCAGAGAGAACATGTGCATAACAAAAGGCTACAGACTGCTGAATAAAGGCGAGATCATTATGAAGTGAAATGGCCTTGTTTTTAAATCAAAGTCAGCCTGAAAGTGAAACTAACACAAAAGTGCCTTGTAGAAACTTAGAAATCACTAAATGATCAGGCTCCTTCCAAATGTAGACTGGGAGACAGAGCCTTTAGCTATCAAGCTCCTCTCCTGTGGAACCAGCTCCCAATCCAGGTTTAGGAGGCAGACACCCTCTCTACTTTTAAGACTAGGCTTAAAACTTTCCTTTTTAATAAAGCGTATAGTTAAAGTTGGCTCAGGTGACACTGAACCATCTCTTAGTTATGCTGCTATAGATTTAGTCTGCTGGGGGACTTCTCACATTACATTGCGTTCATCTGCTCCTTTTCTCTCTCTGTCCACTTTCATGCCATCATTGCATGTCATTAACTTTGTGTCTTCTCTCTCCCCTTGTTGTGCTTCGTCCTCTCTCATAATTTCCTCAGCGATTAATAAAGTATTTCTGACTGATTCTCTCTGTATCTTTCTGCAAGTATCCTCGGCCTTGGAGCTGTTGTTACTGGTCCTGCCAACCTGCCCAGTTCTGCTGCAGTCTGCTGCTCCTTGTTTTGATTTCTGTTGCCTGCTGTTCTTTTCTTTCTCTCCTCTTTCCACTCACCCCAACCGGTCGAGGCAAATGACTGCCTGGTTCTGCTGGAGGTTTCTTCTGTTAAAGGGAGTTTTTCCTCTCTACTGTTGCTTAGTGCTTGCTCAAGTGGGATTGTTGGGTTTTCTACAAATATTCTGTATATTTATATATTTTGTGTAAGGTCTTAAACCTTACACTTATGTCGTGATTTGGACCCATATAAATAACATTGAACTGAACAGAAATCTAAGTAAGTCATTGTACACAGCAAATGTTTTTTAGTTCACACTGTGTGCCAGCTGTGTCTCTCTCCTCTGTTTTGCTCTCTCAGTAAAAAAAAAAAAAACAGCATTTCCTATCACTATACAGTTAATATCTACATGGATTTTTAGTAACCAGGATTCTTAAATGCATGTATTCTGCTCGCTGGAAAGTCAAGAAAGATGCTTTTTCTTGGTAACCTTGTTACTTACGTGGATGTAGTCAGACACAGTGGCTCACTCATTTTGTTTGTGCTAATAAATGCAATCGCTGATAAAATGTCAGTCATTCTTTTCTATATTTTCATAAATATCATTATCGCAAATTTCTTTGAAATTTTGTGATATAATTTTGAGGCTATATGACCCACCCCTAGTTCTCAGAATGTAAATACACTGACAAGCAAGTATGGCAAGAGGGAATATCATGCTGATGACTAGATGTTTGTGTTTTGTGTGTCCGCAGAGATAGTTAAGAGTCTATCTACAGTTTAGCAATGGACTGCATGATGATTTGTCAAACCTTGCAGCTACCACATTCCCACAAACACACTGCTCCAAACACACACTGTCACGCACTGAAGAGGGACAGCTAAAGTAACTGACATGCAGAGCACTGAGCTTCTGAATGGTCCCCTTGGACTAAGATATCTAATCACAAGCTGATTTCTTTATACCCATGGTATCAATCAGGGCCTGAAGAGACTGTAAAATTACTTCCAGGAAAACCTATGAGCATTACCTACAGGGGTAATGCCCATGAATGCACTACAGAGTCTTTAAAAAGTGAGTAGACAATAAATTATCTTGCAAGGGTCTAATGCCACAATATGCCCCTTTTTCACAAGGACAGAGAACCATTTTCACACAAAATGCAAGAAAAGCTGTCACATGGGTCCAAGGTTTTAACAAAAGAGAATAATTGAGCATCCACACTAGAAGAGATTGATTGCCTCTCGGTTTTGGGCTTGATCGGTCCCTGGAGAGTGACTGACAGCTCATTAGCCAGATGGTAGCATTGAGGGAGGGCTGGACAGCAGGCTTATTGGCTGGTTCAGACAGTGACCAGTGTGTTTTGCAGTACTGACGTCTTTTCAGAGGGTGTTGGACAGTCAAATGAGAAGAGCTGTCTACAGTTAGAAGAGAGGGCAAAGATGAGAAACAGTCAGTGGGAAGGAGGGATGGAAGAGGGAATCAGCCAAAGTGAACTTGTCTTAGCAGGAGGGGCTGAGAGCAGAGCTGGACACAGCTTACACAAAGATGAGCATCAACAAAATGCAAAGTCATGCACGTCCTCAGTCAGACAAATTTAAGGGTAACCGTGTCCAAGCTTTATAAACCATATTTATGCAATGCACATGCAGTGTAAAAAAATGTATATCTTTTTTGTTCACCATGCCAGAATATCTTTCACGAGTCTTTTCACTTAAGGCAACATTTACACCATCAATTTGGGCCAAAGTCAACAGCATACCTACTTTGAATTTTTCCTGAATTGTTCCCCTGTGAAATATCTAAAGCAGAAACAGGGTGATCAGTCCATGGAGAAAATACTGTTTAGAAAAGCATTTCCTCTCCTTTAGAACTGCTGATCAAAAATAAATGGCCTATAGAGGGCACTGGGGCTCAACACTCCCAGTACAGTTAGAAATTGGGAGGAAACCACATGCAAAAGTAGCACCACATGGTGACACACCAGGCCTCCCACAAGTACTGTGAAAGGAGGACACAGACCCAGTACCATTTCTTTAATCTGAGTCACTGAGGTACAGCCACGGTGACTAACTGACCAAAAGCCACATTAGGCAAGGTCTGGGAGTGATAGAAAATGCAAAGACACTGGATAAATAGGCCTTGATGAGAGCCAGAAACCAATGTATGAAATCACCAAACTCACTGAGTGATGTCTATGAGGAGGGGAGGATGAGGAAAAAGTAGAGAGGGTAAATGAGAGGATTACATGCTGGGATATAAATTTCACAGGATTCAAAAATTCAAACACAAAACCCTGAATAGGAAATTATATGGAAAATTATATGTCCAACATGTTAAAGGCACAAATGCAAGGCATTTTTGAAGAATAAGTGCTATATGCCCCAGCATACCATAATGCAGAATCTGCGACTGTGTGTAAAATAGGATTTCAGTGAGGTTTGGGGGTGCTGTATACAAAAATCCCTTATTTCAAGAAAAAAAGAACTGTGATGAATGTGGTGATATTTTGACATTTTTTGCAATGATTTTTGCACTGTAAAGAGCAAAAATGTCTGTGATTTTTTAAAATAATGCTTGCCTTATTAAATGGTGTTCAGTACTGATTGTAGGTCTAATATGCAGATAAATGGTGGTGATTGGACAAAATAGCAAGATTGTGGAAATAGCATTTGCTACATTTGCATTCAAAACATCACAAATTCCTTGAGGGAGTGATATATTAAACAGATCTTCACTGAATTATAAAGCAGTACTGTACAATTGGTTTACTTTTCACTATGTAGTGTTTGCTTAAAATTCTGTCTTCTGTAGATGCAGTACAGCCACCCAATGAGGAGGTAAAGAAGCAAAGGACATAAGCTAGAAAAAGGCTAATGACAGCAGTGATAAAATATAGTCAATATAAGTCCCTAGCATCAGGTTTAATAGTCAATTTTTTACTTCCTATTAATATCATTCCTGCTTGTCTGGTAATTAATCTGATTACAAGAAGCTATAGGTTCTTGTATCTCATCTTTTTTACATAAAAATGCTGAAACTTGTTTTGTTATTGCATTGCATTGAAATTAAACAATATGTCTTCGTTTCCCACCAAACATTTATAAGGGACTCAAAAGGATTCAGATTTGATAAGCAGTTTTAGAACTGGATTTGAACGCTGCTTGATGCGGTCAAATCACATAAATAAGCATGTTTTGGCATAAATGTAATCAAATATTCTAGAGGCAACATGAACCATGAGCTGAAGAAGATCTGCGAACAGAAAAAAGTGAAAGCAAGCAAATAGAAGAAGAAGCGTGGGAGTCAGCACAGAAGAGGAACAAGCAGGGGCTATGAAGAGGCTGGAGGAATAGATCCTGATGCTACAAACGTATGCTGATGAGTCAGGGAGCAGGCTTGTGATGTGATGGAGACCGATCTGACAAAGAGATCTGCTCAAACACAACAATCAGCTGCTCCCCGGGAAGGGCCATGCTTCAGTGCATTTTATATGTGAGTGCGTGCAAATGCGAACTGGGAAAATAGAGTGACATAAGGGCGTATATTTGTCGTCCTTGAAAATAACAGTATTTCTTTCTCATCACAAACAAAAAGGGGATTTACTCATGTGGGAAAGTGGGGTTATGGTTCGTCTGAGCGCATACAATTTATCAGAAGTAGAAGAGAGTTCAGTGAGCTGTCTCATCACAATCCTTACCCCTTTAATTAAAGTAAGAGCGAATTTTTCAAAGCTGTTATGGCTGTAAAATTCTGCCAGCCACACCTACCCTGCTTTTATGTCATCCAATTTCCACTCAGCCTGACATCGTAGCTCTGCCTTAACTGCATGGTAGATTCCTTCATGGTGGCAGTATTTTAGTAGAAAAAGAACCTCCTTATAGAGATAAACAGAGTCTATCCTGCTGGATGGATGCTGGAAGTCGCACATAGAATAAATAACCATGGCCTTCATAAATATTCACACTATCCCTCCACCACAGCCATTCACAAAATATAAATTATAAATATGGCAAGAGCTAGGGCCTAAAGGGGAGTGAATTCAACTGTTAAAAGAAAAGACAGGTTCCTATCCATGAGCAATGCTGACATCCTGCTGAGCAAGTCTGCTTAAATGGCACTCAGCAAACTGGTGGAACATGAACTTGAATTTAGCATAGAAATTTGTTCAAACTAATTCTTTGTGCCAGACTCAAAAAATTGCTCAGCATAGGAAACGCAGGAGCAAAACCAATCAATTAAAATTTGAGTTTTTAGTATGGATTTAATTTCCAGAAACACTGAAAAGGAAAAAAAAATTACTGCACACTTGTTTGTGATAGCCATCTTTCTTAGTGGGCTCTATTTGTATTTAATTGTTTTTGCCATGGAGCATTTGTATCACATAAAGCCATTTATAAAATTAGGTATAGTTAATGGTGCACAGAGGACAATTAATTTTTTTATGCAAAAGGACCTGAAGGAAACTACACAACCTCACACGCTGTGTCAGTGTAGACCTACACGTAAAAAACCCCCCAAACAATTACTTTACTAAAGATGGGAGATCCCAAGCCACACTGGGCTGCAACGTTATCTCTGGAAATTCTTAACTATGTTATTCATTCTGCCATTTGTTATCTATCAGGCTTTTAAATGATGCATGTAGAGCAGGTGACAGATTTTCCACCAATGTTCTTGCACATCGCCTGGGAATTGATTTTAGCTTGTAGTAGAGAGGATGACAGCTTGGAGGGGGGCTGCTGAGGACAAACTACAGAAACTGAGAAAAAAGGAGGAGATCAAAAACAACAAATTGGGATAAAAGGCACTGGCTACTGAAACCAGGTCAAAATACAATGTCCAAATGCAATCCCTCTATACCTCTTTAGTACAGTGTTTAAATGTTGTCAGCACCGCAGTGATAATCTTGTTTTATCATCCATGCTAACATTCAGAGTACCCCACAACAACACTATTTATGCAAATAGACGTTTCACCAAACAGGTAGCATGGACAGGTTTGTATAATTGTATTAGTTCGACATTAATTATGAATATAAATTATTAAGCTACTAGGTTGTGATAATAAAGTCTAGAGTCTTAGCTAATTAAGTCATATTTCAAAGCTGAACAAAAGACACTCTCGTCTCACCTCATGAGAATACACTGCCTGTGTACCACTGAAGCAGCACTACACCTGTTCTGCATGTCAGATTAGTTAGGTGGTAAAGAGGCTCAGTGAAGAAGGTGTGGGGCAAAAAAACTCATACTCCCATACAGCAGTCCCGGGGTGTTATTCAACAGAGAAAACACCTCAGGCTGCCACTGCTGTCTCTTTTTTCTCTGTATCAGTCGCCTGGACCATCAGTGTCTGGTTCCAGATGGGCAGTTCAGAATCACTAGGCACACACTATAAAAGATGTTAGACAGCTGTTATCCAACTTGTAAGCTAAGCCGACTTTAAATGTAAAATTTAAACAACTCCTGAGACTTGATCCTTCTTTCTAAATTTGAATCACAGCCAAATATATATTCACAAAAGTAATACATACAGTACTGGTAGTATAATACAGCAATATTTCAGTGACAAGGCCTATTATCAGTTATGTAAGATTACTTCAAGATTCCAAGGCCACAGGCATACTGTGAAATGTGGAATGTGAGAGGTACTTATTGCATAAAAAAATAACTGTACTGATAGATGGCATGGACTGATCAAGAACAAACCATGAAAATACAATGTAATCCAGTCTGAATGTGCAATGGCAACATTAAAGTGTACAAAAGCCTGCTCGTGGCAGCACAAGCTACAAATTGAACTGCCATGAAGAACCATATCCCATGTTTTTCCTAACAATGCAGAGACATAAGAGTTTTTGAAAGAGGTTAATCCAAGTGCTGATTGCTGCTGACGCACTTGTGAAAGACATCATCTTGGCAAAAAAGGTAGCGATGTGAGTTTGGCAGAGATAGTGCTGACTGAGCTACCACTGATTACATTCTTTAGATAGAGTGAGAGACAGACACTAGACAGTTAAAATTCATTCATGTTGCACTGTCACTCACTGTACTTGTCTGATAATCTTTTAGGGCTGTTGAATGTTCTTCCACTTTCAAATTCTAATGTACTCAACAGTATATAAAGCATTAATACTGACAGTGCAAATACCACGCTCAAACCAAAGCATGTCACTATGACACTGTATAAGCAAAGGGTCATTGACCATTTTACACTAGCTATTTGCTCTGCCTGCAATGTAACTAAGCTTTGCTTTCAGTTGTTGTGTTCACGGTCTGCCCTCCCACCAGGTAGTCCTGCTAGCTCAAGTGTGTATTACGGTTAATACAACACACAGGCTGAACTCTTTCACTACATTTTATCGACTTTTATCCAAAATTCAGTGCATTAAATGAAAAAGCACTGAGAGACAAAGGTGGGTGAGCAATAAGCAAAGCAAAGCAAACCATATGTTACTCATTGTAACTACCTATATCAGTCAAGATGATGAGGTGATCATCAACTCACCAGCTGTCCATCCTTCATCACTGTGAATCACTTATTTTATCACAACATAATCATGTTTGCCAGTTGTAAAGGAAGCATAGATTTCTGTGGATAACACTGAAACAACATGCAATTTGTTGCTAATCCACTATCAACATTGGTGCTTCTATTGTATTTTTTATTCCCCAAAACGAACATTATGGCACAAATCAAAATACATGAAAAAAGTTTAAGCTGACAAAACAAAAGAGAAACGGTGGAGAAGTGAGAGAAAATGCAATGCCCAGTCGAGTGATGACATCACATTGCTGAGAGCTACTCACAGCAGTGTAGGCCGAGCAGGTGTGAGGTGAACCAAAAAAAGAAATCGGCAATAAAGTAATGATCTGACGTCCCAGCACCCAAGCTTGTGACAGAAAGAGCAATGCGGGAACACGAACACATCCCACGAACCTGGGATGCTCAGGAGAAAACCGCTCCTCCGTGAGGCCAGTGTGCGTGTGTAGAGACACAATGGGTCGATTTGGTGTGGTAACGTTAGCCACAAGTCTCATGAAACCCAAGTTAAGCCACTCAGCTAACTGTTCAGCATCCATTAGAACCGCACAGCTAACCTAGCCTACTGAGTCAGAACGGAAACAATGAATAGTCATTGTTTGAGCTCATAAAGTTAAATCAAGCGTTGCATTTCAGACTGCAAAGAAGCGACCAGTTTCATCAGTCCTCCAGAGTCTTGCTAGCTAACTTACCGGTGATAACGTAGCTGGCTAACGACAGTACTAGCAACATTACTGCTGCAAGAGAACTGTTTCTGTAACACCACAGTTAATTTTGTTTATCCCGTTCAGTGCTTGTGTGGGACACCATTTGCACTCCACTTCAGTGTCTGTCTGTGCCACATTACAATCATTTCACTTCAGTTTCTGAAGCTAACGTAGCAGTTCCTGTGTTTTTACCTTGCGTCTCCTGGTCTCAGCAGTACCACTCCAAACAAAGCATTGGTATATGACTCGAAGATTTTGTTTCCAATTATCCACCTTATAACCGTTCACATGGGAGCACCCGGCCGGACTCATGACAAACAAAACATTCAGTTTGGGTTTTTAGGTGACAATGGAAAGTCTCCTGGATGATTCACCTAGCTAGCTAGCTAGCACGAACTGTCTGTCCAGAAATGGTTTCCGTTTGGAAATGGGACAATCGGTGTAGTATCCAAAATGCTCCTCGGGCATCTGACAAACACGGTCTTTGAATAACTAGCTACAATTCTTTTCATGTAATCATCTAACAGAATTTTGATTCCACTAAAATTCCTGTTCCCCTTGCTGTTGTGACAGTTGTCTTTTCCTTTAACATTAGCTGCACTTCCACTCTCACGATTAGTTAGCTTTCTTTCTCTAGTTAGCCTGCTAACACTCAACTACAGCTTTACAATGCCCGCCCAGCGTGCGCCGTGATTTGCCGAGACAAAGAGGTTACGTCACCACGTTGATCTTGGAGCACGTTGGGTGCGTTTGGTTTGAAGCCCAGCGTGTTTCGTGCGAGTGTATTTTGGATTTAAACCACGGCATGCATCAATGACGTTACCTTGATATAAACACCTCCCAGTTAGGGTAGTCTGGCATTTATACCGGATCCAAAAATTTAGAATTTTTAAAAAGGAGCAAATGTGTGCTTTTTCTGAAATAGGGGTATAGCCGACAGGAACCCAGCTGTTATTTATTTTATCTTATGTCAATCATTGTTGACTGTTAATTTTGAGAGACGTTCATCCTCTAATGTCTAATGCATTTTAATATATTTGGTAATTATTACGCATACAAAAGTGTCAGTTTCTTATAGCGATTCTGATTCGCATGTGACACTTAAAAAGTATGAACTAGCGTACATATTTTATTTTAAACATCGTCAATAAGCCCATACTTCTCAATATCGTTAATTAAAGCCTACCATCTAGTGGTGAAATGATGCATGTACATGTACATGACAACTTGGCCCCATGCTGTCATTAACGGATAGAAAGCATGGTACAGGGGTCCATGCAGATTTCTTTGTAAATAGCGACTTCATGCACTCACTGGTCACTTTCTTAGGTACATCTGTACAATCTAATGCAATTCAATACAGCATCTCTGTTTTGGCTATGTAATGTTTTGGTCACCCTATTCTATTTACATAAATGAGGGTGCCAAAACAAGAAAGAAACAACAACAACAAAATGCAGTGATTTGCAATTCTCATAAACCCACATTTTATTCACAATTGAACCTTTCAAATGTTTAAGATTAATTTTGAAACTTATGACAGCAACACATCTTAAAAAGTTAAAAAGTTTGAACAGGGCCATACTTACCACGGTGTAGATTTTTCTGTCTCAGTCTCAGTATTCAGTACTGATGGTGCCTTTTCAGGTGTGCTACCTGCCCATTCCATAGCCACTAAGGCTTTTAAACTGAGCGCTGATAACAAGCTGGAAGATTCCTCTCCTTTTTAGTTCAGAGGACATATGCCCATGGTTTCCAAAAAGAATGTCAAATTTCAATCATCTGACCACAGAACAGTTTTCCACTTTGCCACAGACGATTTTAAATGAGCTTTAGCCCAGAGAAGACAGCAGCGTTTCTGGATCTTGTTCATATATGGCTTCTTCTTTGCATGGTAGAGCTTTAACTTGCATTTTTGTATCGCACAGTAAACTGTGTTCAAAGACAGTTGCTTTTCGAAGTATTGCTGACTGAGTACATGCAGTCTGCCACAGAATCATACCTGTTTTTAATGCAGTGCTGTCTGAGGTTACGAAGATCACAGGCATCCAATATTGCATTTGGGTCTTGTCCCTTACGCACAGAGCTTTCTCCAGATTCTCTAATTCTTTTCATGATATTACGTACTGTAGATGATGTTATTTAAGATCTTTGCAGTTTTATTTTAAATGTCTTTAATTTTAAATGATACATTTTCTCAGTTTAAACATTATGTTTTCTAAAATATGGGTTTATGAGATTTGTAAATCATTGCATTCTGTACATAGATTTTACATAGAGTCACAACATTTTTGGAATTGTCGGTTGTATGTATGTGTATGTTTGTGGAATAAGTTCCTAAATAACTTTAGTCTACCTTGATTACCTTACTTTGATGTGGCACTTGGGGGCAGTGTAGGTCTACTTATCTGAATAGGTTAGATTTTATACCCAGGACACCATTCCAGTAGCAAAAACTTTTTTATTAATTTTAATTGTGACAGTTCCAGAAACAATTCCTGTATAGTTATATATAAAAAATACTCATCTTTACACAATTTTCCCCATTATGTATAACATATATTGCAGTTTTAGGAAAATACATGAAAGCTGAACATTATGCATTAGACAGTGAAAGCATTTCCTGATCTCACTGTCTAATTGCATAATGTTCATGATGCTTGTATATGTTTTCTCATAACAAGGTGTCATTGTGACCTTTGGTAGCATGAACTAGAGACAGAGATGATTCCTCTCCTCTCATGTGATGCACTGTATGGAGAAAATGAGCTTGTTCCTGTCCTAGACAAACTAGTTCATGCATTTGTTCCTTCTAGACTGGACTAGCGTAATTCACTACTGATATAATGAAAATAATGGGCTTTTTAGTTGTGTGCTGTTCTTTTTTCTCTCATTTTTCCACTAACCCTAACCGGTCGAGGCAGATGGCTGCTCGACCTGAGCACAAGTCTGCTGGAGGTTTAATCCTTTAAAGGGAGTTTTTCTCTCCACTGTCACCTAGTGCTCACTCAGGTTGGATTGTTGGGTTTTCTACACAATTCTATATAAAGTTATAATCTGTACGGTCTTGTAAAGTTGCTTGAGATTATTTATTTTTTGTTATTTTTTATTTAAATGAACTGATTTGGAATTGAATTATACAGTGGAAGGTTTGAAGGGCAGACTCTCAGCATATAGGTAGATATCTCCCAGCAAATACACATTTTGTTGTCTGTTTCTCTCAGTTTACAGTATGGTATTAATAAAACCTATTTTGTTAAGGGAAATCTTATCGGAATAATTTGTAGAATAACAATAGAACTGAAATTTGAACTTCTTTTCTTTGCATATATAAGAACACAAAAACATAAACATAAACACACTGAGCACTTATTTTGCAAACACTGACCGCCTTTTCTTGGGCAATGATAGCCATTGTTTAATAGATTGATTTGAACAGGCATTAACTACACTGTTTGTTCAAAGCTTGCAAGGCCTTTGAAGCAATAACACTAGCTATAATGGAATTATGGCACTAAAGAGGCCTGATAAAACTGCTAGATTATCAAGGCTCTGCAGAATTGAGTCTGTCCTTCTAAGAAATCTGAAAGCCCTGACAGACATTGATCAGAGTTCACGGTAATAAATTAGTAGCAGAGACAGTTCTGAGTAATATGAAATATGTAATTTGTGCAGTCATCAAAGTTTACAGCAAGTTATTAATTTTTCTATTGATAATGATATGACTATGATTAAAAAAAAGATTTTCACCTAAAGATGACCAAGCACATGCAAAGCTGCTGCAAACATTCAAACTGTGCCTCAGTTGAACAAATAAAGGGGAAAATGTGGGTGGATGTACATGGATGTTACTCACTGACCATACAAAGTGCAGGTCAAGTAGCCTACATGAACACTCCACATAGAGAATAAATATCCAGGACAGTGGACCCTACTGCAGCCCTTAATTCTTTATCAGTTTTCTCCACACAGAGGATTTCATGGCCAAATTCTTCCAAATATGCATGACTAGGAAGCAGTGTTTATTAAATTAAATGGGACTTTGAAAGAAAGGCGATCAGCAGCAGAGAAGTTATTTTGTTTCTGGTTCTCATAAAGACAATAAAAGACTCTTTCTGAGAAGCTTCTCCTAACTCAGATCTCACACGATGTAAAAACATTTCCTGTGAAATGAAATATGTGTTCACAGGCAATCTGGTGGTCCCTAATGCTCAGCATTTATTACATTTATTACATAACAAATAAGTATTTAATGAGGAGAAGTTTGTCTCGAATTATAATTTTAAGGAAATGAAATGATGTACAGCTTCAGTGTCTGACCATGTTAGGTTCATTCATGCTAAGATTAGGCCACAGATCATCAGGC
The DNA here is from genome assembly GCA_032353495.1 of Ctenopoma kingsleyae. NCBI lineage: Eukaryota > Metazoa > Chordata > Actinopteri > Anabantiformes > Anabantidae > Ctenopoma > Ctenopoma kingsleyae. Next base: position 13,141,477 of record JAUBNQ010000027.1, read on the forward strand.
AGGGCATCTGCATCCTGCCATCTCTCTGCCAGAGACGATAGGAGGTGAGACATCTGCTGGAAACTGTTAACAATCCTTTCGCGTCATCACAGTGGCTGGGTGGGGCAAAGTCAGCCACTTAGGATGTGCTATAGAGGGACTAAGCTGGAAGTATCCTTAAATCAGTTAGGACCCAAAGGATATGCAGAACTCCCTTGTTGGCCTTAAAACATTAGTTAACTCTGAGCTATACACGAGATGTTTTCCAGAAAGATGATGGCGTTTCTGTTGTCTGAAGTTACATGGGAAAAACGTTAGGTGCCAGAATTTATATAAACCACTACACTTTTGGCCTTTCACTTATTTTACTCTCTCTTAACATAGCATTCACACTGAGTGATTTTTATAAGAGGTATGATGAAAATAGTGTTTCATATCATTCATTAGACAAGACATAACATTTATTTCTTCAAAGGAGACAGATAATGTCATGCAAGCGTATATGGATAAATATATAATGCTTTCCAAAAAAGGAATATTTTACACATGTTTGTGAATAGCATAGTATTACCTGTATATACTAATGCACATGTAAGAAAGTTAGTGGAAGTGGATGTTATGGAAGTGGTTTATCACACTGAGTGAAAATTAAAAGTAAAAAAATCAATTTTAAATTTCCCCCACCTGTTGTTGATATGAGGGAAAGTTGTAAGAACTTCAAGGAAGCCAGGGAGTGTGAAGAGATACTGTGTGTTGACTAAATGTAAACTGATAAAAACGACATTTTGCTCGAACTAGGTCTCTGATGAAGCTCTGTGGCAGAATCATTGTTTTTCAGTAGATGGAGATGCACGGGACATGTGAGGCTTGTTTGAGGCCAACATGACCTCCAGCAGGAAAGCTTTTTTCATCTTGTAGCCAATTCTCCAGCTGCATATGGGTCAATGTTACTCTGAATACATCTGAAACTAAAGTTGAAATGAAAGTATTGCCAGACACGTCATTTTACTCTATGACACAGCTTTTATTTTCTGGTATCATTCCAATTACAGTAACAATGTGCATGTTATTCTGGTTGAATATATCCAATTGTTCTGTGTGATGTGTTAGCTGGGTCAGGAAATAGCCCAGTTTTTAGAACTCAGATCTAGGTCAAATGTGCTAAATATGTAAGTTTTAGCCATACCATGTGTAGCATAATGCTAAAGGTCATATAGGCGACTGGAAATTACGGTGCTAACTGAATGATTGTTTAAAGTATGATCATCAATAATAATAATAATAACTGATGCCTTATTAATCTCCTTGGGGAAATTCTAGTGGACAAGCAGCCCCCTTGAGGGAACCAGTGGTTCAGTGTTTTGTCCAGGGACACTCTGACATGTGGGCAGGAATAAGTCGCGTGTAGGGGAAGAACGTACTGCATAGGTGAGAGAATATATAGGTCAGTGAGGTAAATGAAAAAAACATAAAATGCCAACATCCAGCAGAGGCCAGCAGTCATTATATGTGGTTTTGTTTAAGACAATAAGTCTATATAATTTATAGATTAATTAACTACATGACAGTACAGTATTTAATCTGTAAGTGCAGGTTTCTATATAATCCCTCCATTTGGAGGGAGGTGATAAGTGACTCAACAGACATTACCCTGAACATGGTCATTACCACTATTAATAAACTCTGACTTATCAGTATAGTCAAACACTACGTGAGCCAGTTTAATCAATTCAGTTGTCAGACCAACGAAGCTTACGACTGACATTAAGATGACAGAAACCTGTGGTGGATTGAGGGCTCATATTTAACGATATGGGTCAAAGATGCAAGCAAAACCGAAGAATCAGACTAGGTTAATATTTGAGAAGCTATAGTATTGCTTTTCTTATTTACATTATAGTAATATACAAAGAGAGATAGACTGCTGCATTTGTGTGTGTTATCAGCTGTATTTGAGATTTAGTAGGTTGTTGCTCAGTAATGCAGCAGACAGGAAGCTATAGTGATACTCCCCTGTCCATATAATGTAAGGCTTTCTTTTATCTTGTATCATTAACCTAAATTCAACACGAAGTAGCCATGCATGCTGACAAATAGAAAGAGGGACACCCAGATAGACAGGCATGACCTGAATACATCTCGGTAATCTATAGGACAGACATAGACTCACTGTCATCAATTAGAGCAGATTTGGGCCATCATGTTTTCATCATGCTTAATACCAGTTACCTGTTTTCAATGTGCATGCATGCCACGAATTGTGTCAATATCATAGACACAGGATGTTAAATTTAGATATATGTAGATGTTTAAGTTTCCAAGATATGGGGATTTAAATAATTTATTCCTGCCCATTGCAGATCAGGTTTGTTTTTCTGTGTAATAATAGATTGTCTGATGGTTATTTGATGGGAAATATAAAATGTAATATATAATATGCATACATATAATATGCTTTTACTATAATATAAGAATGTAAAATAATCAGAAAAATATAAAATATAATAAATGCTGAACATTAGAGACCATCAGATTACCTGTGAACAACACATATTACATTTGACAGGAAATGTTTTTCCATCATGTGAGTCCTGAGTTAGGAGAAGCCTCTCAGAAAGAATCTATTATTGTGTGTATGAGAACCAAACTCTCAAGTTCTCTCAAAAAGAAAACCACATTAGACCTCATTTAGAATATAATGTATATTCATGACACAATGATCCCTCTCCACCTAAAAAACACAAAAAAATGTATTTGTGCATCATCTGAATAGTTATTTTTGACTTGTGTTTCCTATAGGCTAAAGTAAAACGTGATGAAGAATGTTAAACATGAGGTAATATTGCCACCCTTTCTCTTTTCGTATGTACCAGTCATGGTCTGTCTCTATGTAAGTATAGAGTCTAACTGCCCTCTTGACTATACACTCTTAGAAGAGATGTATAAAAATTGTCACGAACTGAGTTAAATTCATAGATGTGTACATCTATGGGTGACTTTAGGAACAATGCTTCTTGTGTCAGTTGTGATACAATTACTGTGTTAGTCATAATAACACATATAGTGTGTCAAGAAGGTTAACACAAAGATATGTAAACATATCCAATATTAACACCTTATGTGTTGTGCTTGCTTACACATATTGTGGAGAAGCCATACATTAAATACTACACAAAAATGTGTTACTTTACACAACATTTATTCAATTTATGAATAAAATAATCCATCCATCCATTATATTAACTGCTTGTCCTTGCAAGAGTCACAGGAGTGCTGGAGCCTATCCCAGCTGTCATCAGGCGAGAGGCAGGGTAAACCCTGGACAAGACCAATGTAAAAAAATGCTAATGTGATCTAAATTAAAATACATTGTACATCTGAACTATTAAAAGCTATTGATATATGTGGAAAAGTTTTGTTTCTTCACATCCCTCAAATAGAAAGAAACAATCATCTAGACATATCTTCCAAAACAATAAATTGGGTTTAAATGGATTATGTTGTAAGAAGATCTTTCTTCAAATAGACCCATAACCCTTAGTGGGGCTATATTAGTTTAAGATATAACCTATGTAACTATGAGGTTATGAATTACCTTTAATATCTTAATTTATTTACTTAAAATAGACATTTTGCTTAAGTATTGTCTCAGCACGCTCGAGACTTTTCCAGTGTAGTCCTGAAGTCAAAACTCGTCTATAGGACTACATAATTTAGGCTCCGGTTCGTGGTGACGTTTTCACCATATGTATGACGTAAACTGTGTGCGACGCAAGGCGGACGATGGCGGCAGCACAGCCGAAGCTGGAGAAAGAGATCGAAGATTGCTCTTTGCTGCCTTTAGTGCATGATATTATCAAATGGTAAGATTTCTAATAGTGGGTATTACGTTATTTATTTTATTGTTTGTTCACGGCCCTTTAGCTTCATCTTTACATGTGAACAATCATTAGTTGGCGTTGCTAAGCTTATTGACGTGTTAGCTAAAGCTAACGTTAGCAGTAACTGAATGACTTCAAAATGAATTAAATGATCTTAATAACAGCATACTAAAACATCATTTTGTTTTATTTGCCCATGTTTCTAAGTATGGACAAGGACAGTCAGGATGTTCATCAAGAACTGGCCAAACTGAAAGCAAAGATCCAGGAGGCTCGAGAACAGATCTCCAACATGCCCGGCATAGATAGCAGTCCGGTGGACCAGCAGCAACAGCTCGACACACTGAGGGAGCAGGTCAGCACCAAGAACCAACTGCTGCAGAAATACAAAAGTCTGTGCATGTTTGACGTGCCAAAACCATCATGACGCTGAAAACTGAAATACTACACTCAGCGGAAGATGCTCAAAGACATTCGAGGTGCAGGGATGACTTGTTTCTATTCTAAGCTATGGAGCTCAGATTCAGTAATATGGAAAGGACACAGATTTACTTTTCTCAGTTGCATCGCAGTCAAAGATGTCCTGTTTGCGCTACGAGAATGCACACTCGCTTTTGTGGTATTTGTATAAAACATTATTGTCTTGTTATTTTCTTGCCATGTAATATTGTTATTTTGTAATAAAAATGATTTAATTAAGAATTATTTGGCTGGAAGTCCTTTCCACTAGGCTGCTAGTCATAAATTTACAGTGATCACATTCTGGTTGTTGTTTTTAGACAACCAGAGAGAGAATTTAAAGCTGTTAATCCACTAATTCAGTACATGCATCCACATTTAGCAGCTGATGGCAGAGGGCTCAAATAGTTAAGTCTTAGTGAAAGTGTTTGGGATGCCTAACAGACTCTCTGTTCCGTGTGTCATAGTTTGAACAGTTGATTGTGTTTGAAGTGGCAGGATACGCGTTGTAATGCATTTTAACGAAAGACATTTAGAAGCTGTGACATGAAATGTGCAGAAAAGTGTACAGTTTTTGCAGTGCCATGTTCACTGTGTTTTCCAAGAAAGGAAAGAAGACAAGCTATATATGTAACAAGTGGTTTTATTTTTTGTAATGGAAAAGTTGACATACACATACTGTAATAAATACACATTCAGAATCATATTTGTTCATGATGCATTCAAGTTCCACCAAGTTTAAAAAAATAGCAAAATGTAAACGTGTTTTCTCTTGGTAAGCTAATATAGAGGCAGATTTTACAGCATTTTCAGAGCATCTTCTGCATCATTATTCAGGGACAGGCTTATCATCGTGAGCCATTTATCCCCGGTGTCTCAGCATAGTGTCGATCACAATGTGTCACTGTCTCTTCAGGTGCTGAAGTCTGCAGTTTATGGTCATCTAAGCCCCGTATGCACGGTGGCTGGACTGTGTTTCAACTCTGAAAAGTCTTTCAGAAAGTCTCTTGCATACTAGCAAAGAAGATCTCAGCATATGATGCATCCTTTTTCTTTGGCCTGGCTGCCTCCTACAGCTTTCTCCCTTATGTACATCAAGTCACTGTGCACGCTGGGTCTCCGTGCAAACGGAGCCACAATCCCATATGCATGCCCATCTTTGCACTTCTTGTTTCTGAATGACTTTCTGTGAAGAACCTCGCAGTACTGCAAGGAAACTTTGCGGTGACGGTCGGGGCTCATTTCATTAGGCAATTTGGCCATAGTGAAGAGAGTCTGAAACATCTGATCAACGTTGGTGTTCTTCTTTGCTGAAATTTCAAAGTAAGCGCAGAGCTCATCTCCGCCAACCAACTGCTCGATCTCGTCCTCTTGCACCTCACGATAGAAGTCTCTGTCACACTTGTTGCCGCAGATGACCAGCGGGACGTCCGCGTTCTCTTTGGTTTTGTTTCGCAGACAGGACTTTGTCTCATATATCTGGCGTTTCAGGCGCTGCACCTCCTGGAAAGAGTCTCTGTTGTCCAGGCTAAATACCAAGATGAAGACATCACCTGAAAAACACAAGAGTAGATATGTTCAATACCAAATATAATAGTAAAACAGCCAATGAGCAGTACAAAGAGCAACATGCTTGAAGCTTAAAGTGGTTTTAAACCTTAACTCACCAGTAAGAATTGAAAGCCTTCTCATGGCAGGAAATGGGTGATTTCCAGATGTGTCCAAAATGTCCAACTGATAAACGTCTCCTCTAATGCTGTAGAATTTCCTATGAAAGTCCTCGATAGTCGGCGTGTACTGGTCATCAAATCTCTCGTTCAGAAACCGAGAGATTATGGCTGTCTTTCCAACTTTAGTGGAGCCCAGAATCACCATCCTGTAGCAATTCTTGGCCGGTATGTCGAACTCACTCTCGGATGGAGACATTTTCTTAATCATACTTGCAGCAGTATAGCAGCCGGTGAGCAACGGTGCTGTTAGTAGTTTTAAATCCTTTCGGTGATGTGAGGGGTCTAACCTCGCTGGCTCTTTGAAGCCAGATGAGACCAGGCAGAGAATTTATGGGAGAGGTTAGTCGCGCCTGCCCAATGCGTCATGCGTTACGCTCCAGTTTAGGGAGCTGGAGCAAGACCCGAAATCATAATGTTACTATGGCTGTTGTTGTGCGTCAGCCCTGTTCACTCCTCGTCGACAGAAAACGGGAACGATACGGGCCTGTTTTCAAATATAATGCTTAATTGTTTAATCATTTCAGCGTCATGTGCAGTCACAGATGTATTATTTACAAAATGGTAATATGGCATTTGAAGGTTTAAAATCCTAAAACGACCAGTTGACAGGTATACACATCAGTATACATAGAACTGCGTGAAGTGTGCATTATATTAAACCGAAGAGCTTTGATGACATGAACCAAAATCATCCATGTCTCATATTAACCTCTTACGCACATGCAGCCTTTACTGTGATTTGTACCGCTATAGAGGCATAAGCAGCTCAAAGAAAAGTCAAACTGCTTGCGGACACAGGCTACATTTGTTTCCCTAATCACTAATAATTAGTGAATAGACTTTCTCTGAAGAGCGAGCAGCTGGAACGGGCTATTTGAGGTTAGGAAAACGGAGGGGGGCGCAGCTGTACGCAAAAAGCCATACGGGGGAAAAGTGTTTTTTGCCTCTAGACTCTTCTTGCTGACAGTGTTTTCCTACATGCCTAAGTTTGCGTGCCAGCCTTTTAAGATGCTTTATATACCTAACTAAAGGTTGATTATAATTGTTATTTATTATTTATATTTCTTGTGCATTAGTCTCAAATTGTTTTACTGCATATAATGTGTTTGTACTGTTCTTTTATCATCTTGTAAGTCATTCATAATGGTTAACAGCCTTATGTTATTACTAAAGCAGAAAGAAAGAAATCTTAACATTAAGAAATACAATAACATACAGTTCAGAGGAATTAGAAGGCACAAGATTCAAAATCTTAAAAAAAAATCATGTCCTTTAAAAGTTTTAGGAGTTCAAGATGATTTTAATGGATATATCTTTATCTTTACGTCTTAAAACGAAAATAATCTCTGCCAGTTTAGACAGCAACAATGTAAAAGCATCACAAGAAAAAAAAAAAACTATGTCTGAAGAACAGCTGGGTGGAACTGTGCCTGGAAGCCAGCCAATTCAGTTTGTATTGACTTTCTGGTATGTGTTAATCAAAGAACCACAGAGGGTCTAAATATAGAGGATGCTGTTCATGACTCAAACCCACTTCACCTATCTTCTAATCTGTGAATCGGTATAGAGAGGAAAAACTATTTCTGAAAGTCTGGTGAATGATTCACGTGTTACTTGCGCTGTCAAGTGTCAGTGTCAGCATCCACTGTAAAGTTTAGTCTATAAACAATCTGTTTTTAGAATTTTATTAGGTCTGTATTTTTTTAGCAGCCATGTGACCTGTTACTTTATAATACCTATGTCCTCTGTTTTTTTGTTGTGCTTGTTTTTCTACATGTTTACAAGTTAAAACAAGGAAAGGATCATTAGGTCTTTCTTTACTCTTCACCTTCCCTCTATGATTCAACTAGACCTAAAATCATATTTGAAACAATGCCCACAACAGCTTTAAAGCAGACATAGTCATAGGTTTAGGTATTTATCAAAATTTTATGTGAAACCTAAAACTTGTGTGCATAACCTTTTTGAGCCTTCTCTACAGTGCCAAGGATGAAATCAGATAGGTGTACTTAAGCCTGGTTGTTCAAGTCTTGTGTAATCGGGGTGGAGTGAAGTGATGCTACACCCTTAACTATTGGTCATTTTTGGTCAGTATCTAAGCCAGTGTGATGCTTATAGCAGGACACGTGCCGACTGGCCTGTACAACAAGGCTCTGCTGCCTGCACAAAAACATAATGCTATCATCCAAAGGAAAGCAGTGACTGACAGTAAGAAGTTCTGATTAAGTAACTATTCCAAAGTACTTTTTTTATTATGCTTATTATGCTAATAGTGGAAGTAAATAAGATATTTTTTTCTTCTTCATGCATTGATTAAGTGCATGAACAGATTATTGCAATTATGTGTATGCTCTGCAAGATTATACCACTATTATTACAAGTACTTAATAACAACAAAAAAAAAATTATATAGTACAGGTCATGGCAAGATCTTAACTAACAGAAAGTCTGTATTTGTTTGGTCAGTGGAAGAAAAACATCAACATTTTCTTTGCAAATTCTCTTGAACCTCATGGACAAATACACAAACCCTGGGTGCTCACTTGTTACCTAGCTCAGGTCAGGAGAATCAGGTCAGTCCTAGAAAACACAAACAAATGTGTATAATGTGTCTTTTAGACATATAATCTTTGTCTGTGTGCATCTTAACTATTGTCTTTAATCTTGAACTATGTTTCTGTCCCAGTGTGTTTACAGACTGTTCTGTTACATGCCTGGACCTCGACACATGCACTGCCCTGGCAACGTGGCCCTCAAGCAGCGTAAACACACCAGCTGCAGCCCACCCAGGCCATGGCCACTCATACACATTAGACTAATTTCCTTCTCAGCTATGTTTGCCTTCATCGATTAGTAAAGAGTACAGAAGAGATTAAAAAAAAAAAAAGAGACTGTAACCCTATGTGCAGATAATGTGGAAGAAAAATTGTGTGTTTTGTTCTGTTGAACTGAGTGAACCAGTGGCAATAAACCTACATAGCATGTTGTATCAGTTTTTAACTATAGACACATTAAGGTCATGTTTCATTGTGTAAGAACCAATCCTGTAAAAAGACAAAATAGGTCTGGTGACACAGCTGCAGCAGACAGCAGAGAAACAGGCTGAGAGACTTTTTGCTGAGAGGAACTACTGATATTTTTTATTGTGCTTTTATAATTTGACCTATTTGCAGTATCATAGATGAAGCAATAAGTGGCTAAAGCACAAAACTAATGGACGAAATACAGCATCTGACTAATTTCACAAATAACAGTGATGTATTTGATCTGAATGCAACCACGTGTGTCATCACCTCCATTCTGTGTTATGGCAGTTCACACACGAACAACCATAGTATGTGCATAACATGTTTGGTTGTGAGTGATTGTGTTCCAGTGTGTTGGTGGAGAGATGCAGTGCTAATCCACACTGACTTATATGCTTTAAGCTTCAAGGGTTCTTTTTGGCCCACATCACAGAGGACCATAACATCAGTGTGTCTGCAGTAATGTTCCCTTACAGCAAGGCCAAACAAATCTGCTGGGTTTAGTTCATTTAAATTTTTTTTTGCTGCTCCAAAAACTGTAGATGCTCCAGGTAATACAGCCATTGAGTTTCTCCACTTCTTATTTCAGTGATTCATAATGTTTATACATAATATGTTTAATCAAACTTGAAATGGTAAAATATAGTTTTGTTTTATATATTTTTACAATACATTTTCCATTGTGTTATATATGCCAAATGCAGAACAGATATCTACGCAAATATTTGCCAAAACTCTAAAAAACTCCTAAACCATGTTTTGTGCTCGATGTGTTTGATGAACACATGCACAAAGCAGCTGCAAGCAAAAGGCAGAGCATGGTGAAAGGCTGCATTTTGCCTATATGTAACATTAGAAAAAAGGGTTTTTTTTAAGTAAAAAACATAATTACCCCTAGTAATTTCCTCCCAATTGCCATACACCTTGTGGCCTCTGGGGTGAAAAATGACCCCGGTGGTTTTATTTGTTATTTAAAGCATATAATATACATTTTCAATAAATTCTGTTTTATACCTTTAGTCTTAAAACAACCACAATTCATTAAAATTACTCCCAGTTTATTTTAACCATGAAGAAGCATAGTATCGAACAACTCTATTTTCAGACCTTTAGATGACCTTGTGTTGTCCTGAGGTCATTTTGACCCCAAGGACAACACAAGGGTGTAATTGAAATAGTTTCAGAGTCTGACGTAACATTTTGCATGGGACTTTGCACAGTTTATCCTTGCATAAAAAAGACTGAAAAGATTTTGGATTTCTGTTGTTGTGACAATGGCGGCAATTGTGTGCAAAATAATACAGATTAAAAACCAGATGCAGATTAAAATTCTAAAAGTTTCCTAATGATATATGGCATCAGTATTTTACACACATCCAAGTAGTCTAGCAAACGCACTGGCAAATACATAGAATACAACTGATTCAGCACAGATGTGGGTCCCAGAATAAGCCCAGAATTATATAAATTGTGAACATGCTGACAATCTTGTTGGTAAGGCTTGCAGGTGCTTTTTTCTCATACTATTTTTAAAATATGGAGGTTTGCGTTACCTGAGGACTATTTACTTGCAATGTACAATATGAACTATGAAGTTAAGGTAAACTATGTCAAAGAGTAAGTCAATTATATGGATTTATTTTTATCTCTATAACATTTTAAACCTCTGACCTCTCAGAATGAGCTTAAACAACTGAAGCAAATGAGCTGTTTATATCCATGTAATTTGTTTATTTACTTAGTTTGATTGCAACTATCTAGACACAAAAATGTAATAAAGCAACCATATCATCTTGGTTCAAAACAGTAATTAGATCGTAATTAGCGTAATACTGAGAGCCATGTAAGTCTTGTCAGCTATTGGAAAACTAAGAAAAGAAAATTCTAAGAAGTTTAATTCATGTTCCATGGATGGATAATATGTTTAAACTATTAATTTTCTCTCTAGAGCTAAATTGTTGTTCAGTTTAATTTAGTGAGATACAATCTGCCAGTGTAGAGAGACAAGTCTTGATGAATTCGGTTGTCCTGGTGCAGGAGAGGTCACCTAATCTTGTATGCCGAGAGAAGAATGGGGATCATGCTATGTTTATGTGGCGTGAGACTTGGGGCTGTTGCGTGACAGGCTGGGCCATCTTGCAGGGAAACTGTTGAATGAAGTATGACTCTCTGGTTTCCAATACAAAAGCTTCAGGTTTCTAAGCCAATCAGAGCCCTGGCCACAGTCCAGGTTTGGTTTACTGGCCACCTGTATGTTTTGATAAACCAACAGTCTGTCAACTGTGTTATTATGTGTGACATGCAACCTCATGTTGTACTCCCTGCATGACGTACAACATGAGTTTGTAAATTTGTGACTCAAAACATTGCTCTGTACAATTATATGGCAGCCATGCACTAGTGGGGTGACACGTGTTTTTAGGATTTTATGTTTCTGACCTGATTCTGAGTGTGTTGGGTTACAATTTCATCTTCCTGTAAGGGAAACACAGTCAGAAGATTTTCATACTGGATCCATATATGTAATTTTAGTGGTCTGAGAGATGATGATGATGATGATGATACAATACCAAGTTGGACTATCAGTAGTGTACTAATATAATAATACAATTTTATAAGGAAACAATATTAATTTCCATTGTTATACATATGATACACAACTGTATTTATATGTGAAACCAATCAATTAGTCAAACTTCAAGCATGTTTATAAGACAAAAGCTTGGATGTCCTGTAATTTTCTACTTCTTAATTCAGGCAAAATGAAGTTATTCTGTTTTGGCCCAGCAATCTCAGACACATGTTATCTAGTCAGATTGCCACCTTGGATGACATTGCATTGGCCTCAAGTACTACTGTGAGGAATCTTGGAGTTATCTTTGACCAAGATATATCATTTACCTCCTACATAAAAGAAATATCTAGAATTCCACCTAAGCAATATTTCTAAGATTAGGAGCATCCTGTCTCAAAGTGATGCTGAGAAACTAGTCCATGCATTTGTTACTTCTAGACTGGACTACTGTAACTCATTACTGATAGGATGTCCCAATAACTCACTTAAAAGTCTCCAGTTAATCCAGAATTCAGAGTTCTGACTGGAATTAGCAAGAGAGATCATATTTCTTCTACATTAGCTTCTCTCCACTGGCTTCCTGTTAAATCTAGAATAGAGTTTAAAATCCTTCTCCTTACTTATAAAGCTCTAAATGATCAGGCACCAAAGACCTCATAGAACCTTATTATCCCAGCAGAGCACTTCGCTCTCAGAATGCTGGTCTACGTTCTTATATTGTGTAAGGTCTTAAACCTTACAATATAAAGTGCCTTGAGATTAGTTTTGTTGTGATTTGGCGCTATATAAATAAAGTTGAACTGAAAAAAAGTTTAATATTTTCAGATTATCAGAAAGTATTTGGCATTGCCTGATAACCTCACACTGAACAGATGGTGGGTCCTTGTCTGGCCTGTCTGACCTGGAATGCCTTTGGCCAGGTGGTTATTTTCATAATGGATTGAAGAGCAGTGAATGCACAAACAAACACGTCATTATGTGGATTTGTGAACCTGGATACCTGAGTCACAATGTTAGAAGAATATCAGTAAGATCAATATACATAATGGATCTCGAAAACAACTTTAAGGACAACCCCTAACACTACCTATGCAAGCAACAAGAAACATAGCATATATCTATAAATGCAAGCCAACTCTAAAGCTGCTCTAATCTATATTATGGTTAACAAAATATCTAATGTGTGTGAAAGGTATCTCTTGTAGTGATGAACCTACAGAGGTTTTTGTGCAGTTCTCCTCAGCCTCAAAAAGCAACATTTGGTACTTGGCTCCCCCTACAGTTGCAGACAACTGTGAAAAATACCAGCTGCGCTTTGACCCCTGGTCCTGCGCTGTGGTACATATGCATTTGTTTACAAGTTGAAGCTGTTACTGAACCAGTGTTGTCTGTTCCCCCATCAAAATGTGTTTCCCCTTAAACCCTTGCTTACAGAGGTTTACCACAAGCAAATAACACACTATGACGCTGGATCTGTCTGCTTTTAATTGCTGTATAGCTATATTGATTATCTTGTCACTATTTGACTTTGTGTCAAGGTAATCCAAGCTTTGTTAAGTCAGTTTAGTTGGCTAGCTGTTCTTTGGCTGGACTGGGATTTCATTAGCTTAGCATGTTGCTATCTTGAGTTGTGTGGAATGATTGTGCAAACTTTGACTGGTTTATGGAAAGAAAAGTGTCTACCCGTGCATACTTCAAGACTTAACACTGCCAAGTTTTGTGGGTGGTTAGCGCACATGTTCACTTTTTTTTTTTAATAGTCAAGGCATGTTTAATGAGACACTTCTCATTTTAGTCATACACAGTTTGATCTATTTGTTTGTTGTAAATTTGAGTTTTTTCTTAAAATAATTATCAATATTGTGCTTGGTGTTAATTTGCACAGACCTAAGTAAAAACCCAGAGTTAGGCACCAATCTACCCCTCTTTAACTGTGAGAGTGGTGTGAAAACAAATGTTAACAAAATAAAGAAATAAAACAGTTTCTGTAAGTAAATGTTGTTTTATTATCTATCTATCTGTCTATCTATTCTGTTTTGTTCTGTCTGTTGTTGTAGGTGTAAGATCATTCGTTTCCTTGTGAGTCTGCAGACAAAAGAAGTCAGTGAACGGCACCTTTGGAAAATTGGCATTTGATGCTTTACTGTTTCCATGAGGTATTCTGCAGACTTACCTGTGTTACTTCACCAAGCAGCGTAGTTGATAAATGCGACTACCTCTGAGTGATCTTATAAATGCTTAACCTCAGACATCAGTGAGCTGCTGCCCTTTGCAGCACTGTTTGCGTAACTCTAATGGCTTCACACTGAGACAAAAAAGAGAGGTAGGGAGGAAAGGCAAAGGAAAGTCTTTGGCGAGGATTGATCAATTTAATTCCACCTCACACACAAACACGCATGCACAGACATACACACAAGTTTAATACCAAATATTAATAACATCAGCTCAACCACTGTCCAGGCTGTTATGTCAACATTTAAACTACCCCCATCAGCTCCCCTTCCCACCCACCAACAAATATTACATAAACTCTCCACCAGGGACCTCAGACGGTGTATGAAACATAGAAGATACCTGGGCTGTGTGTAAAATTGTATCAGTTTTTAAATTTATTAGATAACACTCAAATATTTTAGCAACTTACAACTCTTATTTGTATAAAGAAATCTTAGTATAAAATAAAATTTCATCAGAGATATTTAGATTTGTGGAAATTGTGGATCAGTTGACAGAAGGTCTCCCAAGACTGTGGCTCAGGGCTGCATCACATAGTTCATCATGGTTTGTTGTGATTAATCTCACTAAAAACCTACTCATCGCATGCAGCAAAAAACATCGTGATGATAATAACTGTGCGGAGAATATGGATAATTAACGAGTAAACTTAGCAAGTAGCTTCAACTTAGCTTTAACTTCTTAATGTTTCAGTTCATCAAATTTAAAGGTGTGTTGATTTCACAGGACAGCAATAGTTGCAGTGCAAAATGTTGCATTCAATTCTTGTTGCACCATCTCCCTAGATGCTAGAAGATTTCATAACACAAGTTGGGCCACATCATATGTATGGCCTGTACTGCCCATTTTCTCTGTTTTTGTTTACATCTACGCTGTGTAACCAGCGTCCAGTCTGACTCAGTGTGATGCCAATCCCACCAACTGCTGTGAGGGTTAGTGCCCAGTAGCCAGCACGGACATTCCTACTGTTCGGATAATAAGGCATATATGCACGTTCTTTTCATGTAATTACATAGGCAGCATGCACAGACATGCTCACTACACCGGTGCAGCGGGCTTCAAGTTGGACACATGATTCAGCCTTCCTAATCAGCTCTGATATCTGTGTGTTTGTGTCTTTGTTTTGATCCGTTGTGACAATTTTTGTGTTTGCTCACAGACAGTGTAAACAGGAAACTGTCACATGGATCACAAGGCACAAATCAGTGTGAAAAGAAACAAACACTATTACACAACACACGCACATAAATGTAAAAAAACGTCGTGAAGCATCTACTGTATTTTCTCAGAAATACCCTAAACATTTTCTAGACTGAAATTATTTTTTAGCAGACAAACAATCAGTGATTATTTGTATTACATATGAAAATGCTACAATATGTAAAACTGACAGGCAGAATCCAATTTTCACAACATTTGGAGAAACCGCCTGTCGAGAGGTGAACTATAAATCCACAGTCTGAGAGTTACTATAAAAACAACATTCTGACCTTCACCAAATACATCAAAGAAAAAGCCATGACCATGTTTTCACTTTGTTATGATTGACTTATTTTGGTTAAATGACCACTGCGTAACAAAATCTTGCATCATGGAAAGTGGTTGAAAAGCTATTAATAATCACAGTGGATTGTGAAAGCTCCAGGATATTAGTTGGATTTCTTAAGCCCTTTCAGGAGGTTCCGAACTGAGTGGACAAACATTAAGCTGATGGAGTCTCAGGTACTTTTATTCTACTGCATGCTCAATGTTCACGTGATCAACGCTTTAATCCTGGTGAATTCTTTTTTAATAGTTACAAAGGTATGTTTAATCATATTATTCAACATGCAAGTGTGTAAATAACACAATTTTTAGGTACTTTATTGATCCTCTGGGGAAAATTATTGTTTAACAGCTGCCAGTACATGTTGGCAAACTGAGGAACCTACTCAGCTGCCACCCCATAGTTGTCAATTATTAAACCTCTCAATACCCTGAAGCCATGCTTGGAATAACAAACATAACTGCATATTGTGTGTTTAGAATCCTCTTTTATACTGTAACACACTCAGAAAAAAAATATCAGTAAGAAATGGGATTGAAAAATGGGCGTTAGAGTCATAAACTTTAATTTTCTTAAGGAAAACAATGACATTACATCAAAATCATCACATCAGAAGTTCAGAATCTTTTTAAATAGTTCACTGGCTGTTGCTGCATAGAAGGTCAATAGGAAAGTAAATGCTTACAGGAAGACTTATCCTCACCTCTCAGTTGCCAGACAGCTAATTAGTCCACAGCAAGAAAAGCTTGTCTCCCGCTGTTCACAGCCAGACTCTTCACCTTTATACCTCCCTTTGTACTACCGGCAGTGGCAGGCCTCCACTGAGGTAATATTGCCTCCTTGTCCAATTCAGTCTTTTCCCAACCCAACCACTGGGTTAATGTCAACTGTCATTCAACAGATTATTTAATGTTCATTCAGTTTGTGTAACTTGGGTTCCCCTTGATTGCAAAACTGTCCTTGACTGTTGTTGTATATGAAAGTTCACATTTTCCATTAAGGAAATGTATTAAAGATACAATATATCCTATTAATGGGAGTACAGAGTGAATAATGAATGTGGTGTCTATCCATTTACCCACCTGCATGACTGCAGCTGTACTAATCTCTATGAAGATTATGTACTCCTGTACATTTTACCCATATGCATTGAGGTGCAAAATACACTTCAACTGGAGAAACACCTCTTAATACATATAATATATTACGGCACCACCTACTGTGACCTCAATAAATAAACATATAGTAAAAGTATTTCAACAAAAAGATTCATAGTGCTGCTGTTTTGGATTGTTTGGTTGTTCACGTGTACCTAACAAAGTGGTCAGTGAGTATATATGCCTTAGGTATATTTTGGAAAATAGAAAGACATGCTGTTATGATGAGAAAATACTACTACTATTTCTGTTGCACAAGATGCATCTGTGGTCAGATGTACTTTGAGAACCAGGGTTCACTGAGTACATATAATAATTTCACAAATTGCATAAAATGATCTTGTCTGGTTAGGTAAATTCCATAAAAAATCTAAATGATTGTGATTGCATACAAATACTGTACAGCGTAATTATAAATGAGAGGTTTGGGGATACAAGTGAGTTGCCGTGATAAGAAGATGCCTGCCTCAGTCGGATTGACTCACTATGCTGACAATTTCAAGGACAACTGAATGTAAATACCAATGAGTGCACAAAGACACGCATCAAGACATATTTAAGGAAAAGGAGGGAGGGATTTCAGGGAGGGTACAGTTGCTTGGACAGGTTAAAAATATCTCATAGTCTGCCTGGAAATAACCAAAATGGATCTTCCTCACACATTCCTGTTGCTAAAAGTGGCAGGCGGTAATGTCTGTAGGGTACTGCACCATTTGACAAAGCAGGTGAACACAAGGACAAGTCCTACAGTCGGTGTGTCACTGCCTACCTGGAACTCTTGGCCCCCAAACAGCCATTAGTAACAGCAGGAGCACACAGTGTGCTGACTAAATGACAGACTGGGTCAATACTAGGCTCCATGTTAGCCTAGCCACAGCACCAAGCTAATTATGTATAATTGGTCCCAGTGTTTCTCTGAGTGCATTAGTGACTCAGAGTCCATGATGACTCCAGGGATGAATCTCATGAACTGATGCCTTCTAAAGTGAAACTAGATGCAGAGTTGAACAGGAGCAAACATATACATGCATATGCACATACATCATACATGAATTTTGTATAATAATTAATCTTTCATTAACCTAACACAGATATGCATTTTAAAAAATATTTTAATAAAATAAGTTAATTTAATTTTCAGACCACTTCAGATTGCTATTTATAATAGATTGAAAAAAACAAGTTGCTGTGTGTTGTAATACATCATGTCATGGTGGTTCCTATTCATAATAACGATACTAATCAACACTGAATGATTATTCTAATCACAATAGAACTCAGAACGGACTTTAATACCCACCCTTGTACACTTAGAACAAGATTGAATATTTAGGAAAGATAATATTTGGTTGTGTGAGGAGAACAAATTGTCTGTTTACAGTGCATAGCATAAACATTTATACCAGCTTTTTCATGTACATTTTAAAGCTGAAACAGTATTTTATAATTTACTGTGTATGGACCTTTATGAACACACACATCTTACACACATGGAGATACTGAAATCCAGGGCACTGTCTTACCTGAGGTCTCACCTAAACACATGAGCCATCTCAGTTCACTCTACGTCATGGCAACCCTTGTCTTCATATCTTAAATTAACCAACCATGTTTATGGAGCACGATAGTGATCAACATCCATGATGAACAAGCCTGTGCACCCAGTGTTTCTCTGGCCTCAGGAAACCTGGCTATTTAAGCCTTATAGAGAACAAACTGTACTGGTGTGTATCTGGCTACATTTGTTAACCTGGGCATACCTTGTTGTTGATGGATTTAATTGCTTAGAACAATTAAAATGAAATTATTAGTCATTAACTTTGCTTTGTTGAACATTGCTTATTGCTCTGCTTTGCAAGTAATTAATTTTTACAGAATCTCTTTATCCTCCTTTTGCAAATTTGGAATTTAAACTTTATTTAAAGGACAAAAATAATACACAGCATGTCCTGTAACATGTGCATTCACGATACCACTAGATACAGATGCCAACAGGCAGTCAGGTGATGCAAGGTAGAATAATCCAGTGTTCTCTCAGTGGTCACCTTGTTGACAGTTTAATATGGTTAAGAGCAGTGTGTATGTACAGCATAAATGGACAGAGGTCTGAATGTATAGTAAAGAATGAGCCTCCCACAGTCACTTTTAACAATCTAATGGTTTAATGAGGGCTATTACTCCACTCATAGTGGATGTTATGTAACAGAAGAAGAGATGTCAGGAGCTACATTCAGTGTTTTTGTTTTTTTTGCTTGTCAAACTAGAAAAAAAAATATTGGTGGATTATATAGGAAAGCAGCAATACAGAGAGAGTGACAGAGAAAAATAATAATAAAGTGTGTTTGATGAAATACATATTACTGTGGGTATCTAGATGGTTAATGATCTCAAGCGGTGACATGCTTTCATCCGTTTTCATTTTTCATGGATTTTCTTGAAGTCTTTGAAGATCAAAGGGGAGTGGGGTCTATGATATTTTCTCTGTTGGTGACATGGTAAAAAAGGATTACATAATAATTCAATACACAGTTTCTAATGCTATATTTTAATACAAAATTAAATAGCATTTCCATAAAGAAAATTATGAAAACATTTGTATTTTAAATGTCTGTGTTATCTCTCTTGTGAGTATGATTATTCACAGTCTTGTAAACATTATGTAGCAACACACACTGTACTTTATCTGTACACTACTATACTCGTCCCTGGTAACTTAGCTCCCACAGTAATAACAGTTTGTTGCTGTGACCCTGAGTTGAAACTATTTCCAGGGATTGTCTGTACGCTGCTAAGCAAGGACAGATGAAATGGAAGTGCCCTGGACATGACATAAATGAATTAGATTTGAACTCTCAGTCCCTTTCAGCAGGCTGTGCGTTCTTCAAAATAGGGAGCTATTCCATCATTGTCAGAGCAGAATACATATCAACCCTTGTCATCTATATGTCATCTCTGTTGATGTTGCCACCTACAGGGAAACCAAGTAATAGCTGCTGTAGCTGTATCATCTTTGCCACCTGGAGGCAATAAAAAGCACAGCTGCACATTATCCGAAGTCCTTTATATTAAACTGAAATGCGTCTTATGATTCCTTTCTCTCTTATGTGTTTGTGTCTTTCAAACCCATTGCAAATCAGATGAAAAATAAACCTGTATCATAATGTGACAGCACTCTGGTTAAGGGGTATGTAGCTTTATCTAGATATTCTTAGTGGAAATATGTTCCAAAAATGTATCTTTGTGATATTGACGCCTCTTATTAAGACAGCCTGGCAGCATTCCTGAGACATTTGCTTCTAAAAGCCTGAAGCTCTTTTTTGAGGCTCATCCTGCTAACCAGTCAGAGAATTTCAACAACTTCTGCTTGATTTGTGAGTTTTCTGTGTATAAAACACAGCATTGACTGGTACGAAATTGGGAATAAACAGCAGTTTTTTGTGTTTGCAATATGATGTTTTGTTGAACTACCCCATACTTACACCCTCATGGACTTTGTCTCTCTATAATACCTTTATCTTTGCCGGCTTCGCTATCATTTCTAGACTGCTTTGTCACTTGAATGTAAACATATGTAGTTTGAAGACATTTGCTGAAGTAAGTTATGCTCTCATTCTTCTTAACACGACAGTCAAATTTTTTGTGTGTACTTTTGAGGTCTTGCATTTTGCATGTATTTAATAAACATAAATCCCATTATAATTTCACATTAAAACATAATTAAAACCTCATTAGCACTAAACACCAGAGACATCAAAACAAAAACACAATTCATTTTGGAAAACAATTAATAAAGATTTTCAGGAAGTGTTAAGTGTTATCATTGCCAGTAAACAGCATATTTTAAATACTTAAAACATCTAATCATAGTTTAGGTTGTCAGCACTAAAGGCAGAGTTTATTCAGCCCACTGTGCTTGTTTTATTACACTGTTTATGTTCTTTTTGGCCACTGCATCCCCCTCCCCCTTTTCCCCTTTGGACAAACAAAATCTGGTCAGGACCAGTGGTGGTCAAGAAGACACACAATAACAGTGTTCTTTTCCCTGTCTTCACCTGGAAAGAATGCTCAGGTTAAATTAAACCTCACGCTAGTATTCCGCGTCTGTACCACTTGAGTCATTGTGCTGGTGAAGAGAAGGTGTGAGAGAGTGGAAATAAATCACTTACATGCATCTGTAATACAAACAACTGTAAGCATTGCAGCAGTCATACATCTACCCCAGTCTGTAGTTAATACGTGTTCTTTTATATATATACAAAATGAACCACGGCAGTTAGCAGTCTGAGTTCATAATGAGCTATAATTATGCACCATACATGCAATGAGATATTGTTTTAATCACCATAATGAAATGCATTATCACTGTTCAACCACAAACTGTGTTTTCTGGCACATCTGCAGATAATGTGAGCATTTAAATCTTGAGAGGCTGTAATTAAACCCACCAGAGTACTTGGCTAAATGTGTCAGTCTCATCTACTTCATTTAGACACACAGTTACATTCAGTTTAAAGCCCAACAAACAATAAAATAATTTCTTGGATTCAAATAAATTTTTACTTTTTGAGACACAGTTAGTGTTATTGGGACATGTCACAGATTCCACAGTTCAGTTTAAATTAAGACTTTATATTTTATGTGTGTTGTGCACATGTGTCTTAATGCCATCTATGTAATTAGAAAAAAAACAGAATAAAAATCACTACTCCTGGCATCTCCCGTTAATTAGCTTTATTTATAACTGTTGCAGATTCTCATTTTGTCCAATTCACACCTTGAAACAATGCCTACCGTCCAAGCTATTTATGTGAGCAAGAACACAACATTTTGGTGTTGTTATTAACATTAACAAGGACTAAGTAGGACAATGCAGTGGCTGGAACATACACAGGAAGTGGACAGCACTGAACATTGAGTTTCAAAGGTAGTGGCAGCAGCAGCTGGGAGGGAGGGGCATTATCCAAGAGATGTACTTACTCAGTACAAGGACACACCTGCCGTCACGTAGCTTCCCCTTGTGTATATGTAGTCTTCTGATATGATGACCTATAAGAACTGCATATAGGCAAGTGTCGTACATATCCATACAACACTTTAGTGAACTTGCTTTTAGTTGAAACCAGAAATGCTATGTGCTTCACCTTGCTCTTACAAAGTAATAAGCTAAAATGATTTTACTCAAACCTGTAACATCTGACTGGATTCAATCATACTAACAAAAACAGAGCTGAAGCTGACGTTCATTATGTAATGTGTCCTGGTGTCAGTGCTTGCATGTCTCTGTCAAAGTTGAAGAGAAGTGTGGAGAGACAAACTGTGGCCACAGAGAGAGAGCGCTGAAAAACTAAGAAGAAATGAATGAAGCACATCTTTTCATGCCAGTGTGTCACAACATTGATCTGAAAACTAAACATAATAGTATGGGCTCATCTTTGAAAATCTGCTTACCGAGATCATTAAGGAACAGACTGTTCTCACTCTGTCTCATTATAATAACAGTTTATATATTTTAACTGCTCTGATGGGATGAAATAGTTTTAAGCAGACACTCACAACAAATATCATTTGAGGAAGAGTGCAGTAGAGAGAAAAATTCAATGTAAATATCAGTCACTTTGACCATAACACCCTGATCTTTCAGGGTGGACATGGAATAAAGCATAGAAAGACATGAACAACAAAATTAAGTGCTGACAGTCATAGGCTGGGTGGCAGTATCACAAGACCTTAATGGTAAGGCCATCACAGCCAAAGCATAATTAAAAAAGCAGAACATTATCCCAGGCGCTTAGCACGGCCTGGCCCGAAAGTAGAACCTCTAGTGGAAAAGGTTAAGAGGCGAGGACGCTTAGCTTTAACACACACACACACACACACACACACATACTGGACAAACTGTTCTCTCTCCTGACTCAGCAGGCCAAACAGAGTCTGACCTGTGTAGGTGCATGCACGCTTGTTGTGCACATCTTTACACTTTGCAGAGTCCTTTTTCCAACTGAGTTTTTTTCCTCTTGTGTCTCCCTATCAGAACAGCTGAGCTGCACACTCACATAGACATAAAACATACACATTATGTTCTTGTTTGCATTCAGTACAGGCCTTTTTCCTTAGACAAAAAAGAAATCTGTAATCTTACTCCCACTCATTGCTCAGGACACCCACCTCCCCATACTGCACAGTCAGACCTCTTTTAATCCCCATCACTAATATGCAAGGACAGGTAACATTTTGAATGTTGTTTCTGTCACTCCCATTAGGCGGAAGAAGAAGAGTTTGATAGAACAGATGATAAAACCGTATGTCTATGCATGAGAACATGCTATTCCCCTGCCTCTGTGTTGGAGACGTTGACTAATCCTGTTGAAGTGTAGATGAGATAGGGGTGGGTGGCATGGAATAGAGAGGCTGCTCATTTCAGAAAATACATAATATTTGATTTCACACAGCTGAGATTCATATATTGTATAAACTGTATTTCTTATTTTACTTATTGAATATATCTTTCTGTTGTTGTCTGAGTTATACAAGTAGAATACACATCTACCTTTGACTACAAGAAGCTTTTAATGCATTTTTCTGTTAACAATGTTAACAATGGTTTTGTCATAGTTTCGTTACGTGATTATAACTCCTACAATCTCTGTTCTTGTTCTCCCATGGTTAGATTGGTAACAGTGGTGTCATAGTTTTCAAAAATGAAACGAAAGCATTTAAAAGCAAGTTAAATACCACAGGTACGATGGCTGTCATCCTGGTCTGCCATCTGCTCATTATCCTTTAATGCCCCTGTGTGTACCAGCACTGGGAGGAAGAGAAACTGGTGCTTATCCTCTTTAAGAAAAAAGAAATGGTAATTAGACGTATTACTTCTCCCAACAGAATCAGGATTATCAGGGGATTTGTGGTGGCTGCTAATTATCATCTCACGGGTTCATGACTTTCAACCTACTCTGCACAAGCGAGTCAGCAACTCTGGAAACAAAGCATGATTCAAAATTAGTTTTATTTTCTGTTAACTTCAGGGAGCTTTTGTATTTATAAGCCATGAACCCTTAAGTAAAATTTACAGACATATGACTAGACATCTGAATCACCGTCCATAACTCAAAGTTCATCCTAAATGTCCTCTGCACTACTACGATCCCTAACTTAATGACTTTATCACATAGATATTTCTTTCAACAGTGCATCAAAGAAAACATACAGATTATTCTCTTTCCTCTTTTAAACTTTTATTAAAAATGACTCCATCCACCTAGTGCCATACTCGACATCTGAAGATGTCTAATAAGACACCTCAGCAGAATAAGAACATGCAGACCTGGAGACATGTATTAAATCTCCACCCTGCTGTCACAGAAAAAAATACCTTTTTAATCACACTTGCTCATGCAGTGTACATTTTTTCTCATGAGATAACTTTATTCATAAAGCAGCATTAACATGTATCGCAGCCAGAACAGAACTACAGAAGAAGATTTATGCCTGCTGAACTTCACTGTGTGAGCATCACTGTGACAGATTATTTTGATTTCAAAGTGCAGAACACTTTTCACCTTGTTGTTTTGTCCTCACACACCCACATATTTAATAGCAGGAAACACATCAAAGGTCTTGTGTCTTATTTTATGATCTGCTTTTGTTTCATTTTGTCTTGTAGCCTGTTTTTTCCATTTGTCTAAATTTATCTCAGCTTATGTATTCTAAATGCATCTTATCGTATTTCATTTCATCTTATCATTACTTTCCTCTCTTTTCATCCTATCATTTCAGCTCATCTTATGGCATTGTATTGATGATATTAAGCTTTTCTTTTACAGGAAATAAATGGAATGGTGGAACAAAAATATTACTTTCCTTGCACGTCTAACACTACAGCTGTGTTGTTTTCTCTAGTCCGTGTCTCTAAGTAATTGACTTTTAAATCACACTTCAAAGGTGACAGTCAAGGAAGCGCAGTAGTGCATAACTGGAAACCATCTGTGATGTAACAGTTTGAGCAGCTCTGAATCACTGATTGAAACCAAGAAACAAATTTGAAAGATTAAGGCAAAGAAAAAGCAAGGGGAGAACTGGTGACTTCTTTGGTTGCAAATAACAGATTCAGAGTACTGTTTTAAGGCAATTCTGCACAGAAAAATTACAAGGACAATAAGTCCCATGATGATGATACAACCACAGTCCTGACTGTATTGTTATGTAAAATATAATAAATGGCAGTGTAAAGTACCACAAATAAACACACATGCAATTCTTTTTGTGTGACTATATACTTTTCCACAGCATCTTTATCAATTCAGCAATTAAAACCTTGGCACAAATGGGTCATTTTATCAGCTTGATTAAATCTGTTAGCAAAGTGTTAAGTTACCAGGCATCTGCAGTAAGGACTGTCCTATTTGTCACAGGCATGTGAGTCTGCTCAGTCTCAGTGACATACTAATACAGCAAACTCAAAAATCACTCTCAATAAAAGACACACTCAGTTCTGCACATGGAGAACAAATTACCACGTGCATGCATGCACAAATGTTTGCATGCACTGACACACACAAATACAGGAGTACAAGTAGGTGGACCCAGGTGGGTCAAGTCACTAGCTCAGACAGTCACTAAACAAGAGCTAGAGCTGCGTCACATGAAGAAACAGATATGACACGTGTCAAGCTGGTGGTTGTGACAAGACTTCAGATGTGTGTGTATATACAGTACTATTTTTATATGTGTGTATATAACTCAAAACTGTGTCATTCTTATGAGCTAATTAGTCTGTATCAATGGATGTGTGTGTATCATTGTCACACTAGACCTATCTGTAAAGTGCAGTGTGCAACAGTGAAGGTGAGTTATGTGTGTACCTGCATGTTCCTGTACTGTGCATTTTTTTATTAGATTAATTCATATGGTCAAAAAGGATAATGGGCTAAACATAAGTCATAAGTGTAAATTTATTAAAACACATAAAGAATTATATCTTTTATATCTTTTAATGGAAAGCCTGACTTGTTGATCAAGGCAATTTGAAAATGGAAGTTCCACTTCAGACTGTTGACAAAAGCAGAACTGCAGAGGTAAATGAGATCAATGATGAGGTGTGAGTAAATAATGAAAGTCCTAATAGGACTTGCACGTGCAAGGAAGGTGTTAATACATGTGCATACCATTTTAAAGGTAACACGTGCCAAACTGAGAACACTGAGATTAGAGAAAGAAGGAGGAATTCATCACCCAGTACATGGAAAAGCATTCAGATGTTCTGAATATAAAGTTTTGTTTGTCTTAAAAGAGGACATCTCTGTTTTTACACATTTTAGACCAATAACTTGATGAATCAAGAAAGTCACCAAAATATCATGGAACATGTCTTATGCTATACTGTGCAGAAAACAATAACACTCATCTCCCCTCAGAGCCATTGCAACTGTTATTCATTACATACACAACAAAGAAACTGGACTCTATCATGCCCACATGTCTATTGCACTATATTTAGATTACATTGTATATTTGATTTGATAAGTTGTATTTATATATTGTTTTACTTTTTTACTCCTATTTTACTTTTTACTTTTCTTCTTCTATTTCTGCACAATAAAATAGGGTGACTCAGAGATACATTTCACTGCAAGTTGTACTGGTATAACTGTGTATGTGAAGAATAAACCTCTTGAACCTTGAATCCTGAATCTTGAAATGAACAGCAGTCTCCCATGTCCTGCTTTTATCCCATCCTCCACCTCATCCTCTTACGTATTTTTCTGCAATCTTTATACCGGACTAGTCATACAGTTGCACACTTAAGTACCTGTGGGCTGCTGTCAAGTTTGTATTTATGATATTTCCATTTAGTATTAAAATGTGAACTCTGTACTGGCTAAGACATAAAGCCACATTGTTTGTGCTGCCCTCCATTACGCACTTGAAACCATTAGTATTTTTCTTCCTGCCCCATCAGAACACACAAACCATGCTTTCGCATGCTGCTTTCACTGCCATCCACTGGCACTTGTTTGTGTCTGGCAGAATCCACTAATTCAACACGTTCTAGTTGTTTAACTGAGGTATTAAAAGGAAATGAATTTGGATTAGACAAAATGTCAGGGAGTTTTTTTTTTTACTGTAATGCAGCTACTGACTGTGTCTCATTTGTAAGGGAGTTGTTTTGTGTCAACAGACCTCTCATATTAATTGAGAACTTTTGTTAAGAGAAGTGTTGCCAGTATTGATGCACTATTAATACAAATATGGGAAACTAATTAGCATTAACTTCTCGATGAATTAAAAGCAATCTATGCAAACCTGTATGGAGAAGACAGATGCTTCAGATGGCATTTAGCAACTAAAAACATCCCTTCCAGTCATTGATGTTAATTCATTATAAAATATTTGATACTAAAATTGAAAAACTGTTACAAGCCAGAAAGCTATAACGCCCTGCACTGGTGGTGTTTGTGTCACTCAGTGATAGCTAATTTTCTATGTGCTGTAACCTGTTTTGGGTTTGCAGCTCCAGGCAGTAGGTCACAGCTAATGCTATAAGCTATTTTAAAGGGGCGTAATTGAATTGATTAAAAAAACAAACTGCTCTAAAGTGTGAAAGTAGAATGTTGAAAATGTGGTAGTGACATAAGATTAGGAACTATAAAGGTTTTGAGACAGATTCTTAAAGCCTCATCTTATTATATTTTGTGACTCATTGCTAGTTTGACCTCAAGGGACAATTTTATCCTTAATTGTAATTGTAAAATGGTGGGAATACTGGTAAAAGATCTTGATGAAACAAAACTAAATATAGCATGTGCATAATACTGTTATATGATTATATATATATATGTTATATACTGACATGTTAGACTGATCTATTTTGTACTGACAGTTCAGTGGGATAAGAATCAGTCTAGCATGTTATTAATTATCCTTTTGTGATCACTGACATGCTCATTCAGTAGAACTCTATTTTTTCCAAAATATTAGCTGAACTGTTATCTGCTGTGGCTTTTCATTTAACTGGTAGGTTCTATTTGAGCGTCAGGTGTCTGTCTGTCACTGTGACTCAGTTTGCTCTAGGCTCATCCACGACATATAACTGCTGAAGCAGAACTATTAAAGTTTTCCTGTAACTAGAAAAGAGAAAATATATAAGGTGACTCATTCCTCTCTAACAGGAGCCCTCTGAGAAAATGAAACTGGAAAGGGCAAAAAAGATGCATTGGAGTAGCTGTACTGAGAATGCACTATTGAATCATGCTGTTTACTGGACATCTCTGGTGGCTTCTATACAGAACATGATTTGCTTCATCATTGTAGAATTTGATGTGATAGTGATCATTCAGGGCAGTATGGGCCTACAGATACTTCAGCAGTGTGTTTAAACAACAGTGTGCTGATCTGAACTGTCTGTGTGTACGTATGTGTTGAGTATGTGTCCACACCACAGGAGGCTGTGGTCATGTGTTGATTAACAGTCTCAGCATTGTGGATTCTCTTGACATTCATGTGTAGGTCATTCATGTGCTGCCTCATTCAAGATCCCCCTGACAGAAGCAGAAATGGCAAATTGGGCATATTGAGTGCAAAAAATAAAGTAAATGGATGAGACAGGCTTGAGCTATGGTCACAGAGGACTTTTAAAAAGATCCTAA
Organism: Ctenopoma kingsleyae; assembly: GCA_032353495.1. NCBI lineage: Eukaryota > Metazoa > Chordata > Actinopteri > Anabantiformes > Anabantidae > Ctenopoma > Ctenopoma kingsleyae. The sequence continues at coordinate 13,169,710 of JAUBNQ010000027.1, forward strand.
TTAACATTATTAGAATAATAGGTACCTGTTGCTTTATATTAGATTTTTTTCAACACTTAATTAATACAAAATCCTTTGTTCCTTACAGTTTATTTTGTGTTATATTCCACAGCAGAACACTACAATTGTTCTACTGTTTACACAGAGGAACTGCCATATTCACAACTACATATATAAGTAAGTATAACAAGGACATCTAAAAACACAGACTCAATGTTATTTCCTTTCACCTCCTGTAGGTGCATATAGTGTTGCAATGTGAACTCTGACATAACCACTTTATTGCATAAGTGTCACCTGGTTTCCCTGAGTTCATCACATGTCCTCCAACTCTGAAATTGGAAAATTGAAGCTATGGCCAACTCTTTAACTAGGACTCATGAGTCACCAACACCAAAAAATGATGTGAATACCTCAAAAGCTGGATCATAGTTTAACTTTGACTGTGATTTCTCACTGCAACAACTGTTAACTATACCCTTAAACCTGAGGTGGTAAGAGACTTCTGACCATATTGCATGTATTATACTTCATTAATTTTCCATCAGTTATGCTTTGTATTTTTACTTTTTTAGTTGTTGTTTTTTTGTATTTTAAAAGGGCTTTAGAGTCCCATGGAAGACTGTTGCATTTGAATGTGTATTTTTAAAAATGAACATATCGTTCACATGAAAGCAATATTGTGATTACTGTGTTGACTGATTAGTATTAAGTGGTGTACATGAACATTACTGAGGAACGTTTGTGGCAATCTGCCATAAACTTAAAGTTTAAAAAGCTAGATAAAAATAGCTTTAACCTTTCTGTGTTTGGAAAACAAACTATGTTATGTTAATTTGTACCCTGAGCTAAAAAATAATGAATCTACCAACATGTGGAAATTAAGTTTTTTACAAAATAAAAACAATTATTAGATATAATCATGAGAACCACAGACGTGTAAATGAGTACACTGTAGTGTTGTTTTTACAAAATTAAAATTTAAATGCTCATACTCTGTATTTATTAAAAATATTACGTTGCCTGTGTAGCTGAGTAGTGAAACAGTTTTCATTCTGAAATAACGCTGGTAACTTGTTTCTCTTTACAAATGTTGATTTGAGGGTTCAGATTACTGGTAAATACTCTGCATTATAATACATTTCTGCATCCTCTGTTTGTCTCCATGACAGCAGGGACTCAGTTGGAAGCTGTTGCTAAGCACCGATTTCAGTTTACAGTGGGCAGCGTGCTGAAAGAAACTATCACTGTTCACCTCGGGCTTTTCTCCTCATCTTCGTCATCTTCCCGTCTTCTCTTTTCCCTCCTGAGTTCATCTTTTCGCTGGCAGTAAAGCTCACACCTCGCCCTGTACAAGCTTGGAAATAGACAGGTTCAGTACTTAAGTTTACTTATCGGACAGCCTGTTTACAACCAAGTTTCTATTTGCCTTTGTGTCCTGCAGTCTATCCAGTACAGTCCAATTTAGAGATTAATATATAGCATTGTACTAAGTAGTATGTGAGGAGTAAGAAAATAGCTTTATTGTGAATCATGTTACTTTGAAGGTATGATATGTTTTAATGTAATTTTTATTTTTTATTGACTTGACTTGAGAATTGGTTCTTCTTTCTGCAAATGGCTAACCCTCTTGTCTTATAACTATGTTGTAAAGTTTTAATTACAGTAAATCTCTTTTTGCCTCTTGCCATTTATAAACAGCAACATTATAAACATCTGTAATGAACATATATACTATATGTCAGTGATTCTCTGTCATCCAGGTGCGGTTGCCTGGAAGTTGAGTCACGGCAACTGCACTTGTTTCTTGTTTCTTCTAATTCCATTCTCTTTTTCTGATTGTAAATTTTCTTTGTAGGTTTCATATATCTCCTTGATCCACTGCCTAATAACAGCCATCTGTTGAGCATTGCCAGCCCATTATTATGGAGCAACCACATCAACGAGTGCACTCGTGACTCAGCTCCCACTCAATAAGGCTGCCCATTTTCTTCACTGTTATTTACAAAAGTGAACAAGCCTCTCTCCACGGCAGAATCATCTGGCCTCATTCATTTCCTCATTTGAAATGGTATTAATAAAATATGAATTATATGACTGCGGAAATGAAATCTCTGTTTAGTTATGAAATGGCTATGGCAGATTTTTTTATGCATGTCTATATTTGGCATGCATCAATGTTTATGCATACCTCAGGACTGACTACTGAATATAAAAGTAAATATATAACCAAAATTGTAAGTGTATATATATTATAGTTATATGGGATTTTTTCTTATCTGTATTGTTTATTAACTCGAATTTCAAAATATAAGTTTAAAAAAGTCTTATATTTTATTATAAACTGTATGTGACTTTGGTTTATTCACTAAGGCTATTTTGGAGTTCCTTCCATTTGAGATATAGATTTTGTTCTGGCTTATGGTCACTTACACAAAACAACCACAGCAAAACATTAAAACAACTGCTCCTCATTTGTTTGCTCTTTCTTAATCAACAATTGCAATGGTGTTTGCACAATGACTGCTGATCGCCACGCAGCAGCAGGATTCATTATAGTCCTGTGATTCTATTATGTCCACAAAAAGCCAGCTCTTCCTCTACACAATCCAACTTGTATCAAATTAACCCACTTTTTTAAATTCAGACAAAGGCAGGAAACAATCAGTGACAGAGGAAGGCAAATACATGTGCTATCAGCCACCAACATTGTGTGGATTTACACCATAATCCTGAATTACCTAGTGGGAACAGACCATTTACACGTGCAAATGACTGTCTAACAAACAGTCTAACGCCAGGGCTCAGAAACAAAACCAACAAATAGATATGAAAATGGGTTATTAGCTTGCCAACATGCAATTGTCCTAATTTAACAACAGTAGTGGGTGAAGTGAAATTAAAACGATTATAAAAGTGATATAAAAACAGCAGTGTGGTCAATATGTTCAAACAGATTTTTAGATTTCTGAGTTATGTTATTGCCAAAATGACAAAAAGTGTAGGACTAGCTAACTTGGTAAATTGTCATAACATGTATGAGATTTAGGACAATATGAATTACGCTCTAAAAACAATGTTTACATTCGTTTGAAGTTCCGAAGGTGTTTTTCAATTTGTTGTTCTGCTTCACCAGCTGCAGCACCTCAACACGCCTGTTATGACCTGGTGAGTGCTGATATCTATACACTGATGTTAAACCCACAATGAATTCAGTGCTATTTTTGGCCATTGAAGAACAACAAGCTATATATTTGATTTGACAAACGTGGTAGCAAACAGTTGCTTATCCTGGAGATACGGCTAATTGGTGTTCATATGGCCTGTCCTTTGGTTGTCTGGTGAATGAAAGTCAAATATTCACTCTCTATACTACTGGCTCCTTAGGGAAACACCTGGCCGTTTACTAAAAATTCCATAGTGTTCATGGCTACTTTCTAACTTTGTTTTCTTGACATTGAGCAGGTGGTGTACATGTGGTTTATCAGACACTAAACAACTATGCTTCCTACTGTAGTTGAACATCATGCTGATCAAGCGAGAGTGATCAAAAACAAGTTGAAAAGCAAGTTGCAGGCTGAAAGACCGCAACAGCAAAACAAAAAAACACTAGAGCTGATTAACACTGTCCATGTATGCCATGTATGCACATGTGCTTTCAAGGACTTTGTTTCCAGCTGATGATGTATGTCTAATAAGTTCACAAAAATAAATCAAATACAAACAGCAATGTGACACTGCAAGCACTGCCTTTCATATTAAAGTATCTCTATGGCTTGAATTCTGGGAATCTTTGGAAATTGTAAAAGCCAGTAACCTTACCATGCAAACAGTTTATACTGTATGTAGGCTATATCATGGGCTTAATTTATAATATGGCCTGTTCCACATTTACCAGGAATTTGCTAACAATACCTTCAAATAATTCATTGTCTTTTGGAATAAAACTTTCCATATGCTGCTGAGGTAGTAACAACACTTTGTTGCCAGGTTCCACAGTGGCTTGTTGTGGATTCAATTTGGTAAGATAAAAGTTTAATGAGACATCATTTATCATTACTGACATCATTTACAGTTACAATTAATGGATACCTTTTTTGTTTGGCGTATCCAACTGAATAATAAAAGAAAGTCTGATTTCTCCATTGCAGTATCCTGACAGGATAGTTCATTCATTCTTAAGGGAACCCAGATTTACCATGTCTAGAACCCAGTTTTCTTTTTTTGTAATTTAGCAAATTATGCAGTTTATTGTGCTATGTGCACTTGTTCATGGTTCATGGTACAAATACAACAGCACTTAATGGCCAGTCAGTTGCATAGTTCTACTCTTTGACATTATAATTATAATGATAGTTTTCCTATTAGATCTGAAGGATGGAGATGTGATTGACATTGAACTGCCTATATCCATCAACTTTCATGTTTTTTAAATTAAAGACTATTCACAGGCTACTAATTTAGTGCATCCAAATTTCAGACCAAACACCAGTTGTGTTGTATTATGAGTAATGTAATGTACACCCCAACTTTTTACATGAAGAAAAACACAAATGACAAATATATGATTGTAATTTAAATCTTAATATCATACAACTGTAACTGAAGATGCACTGAAATGTGCTCTCTGCTTAATATCTTTCACCAATTGGCTTGTGCTCCAAGCACCATGCACCATAGGAAGCTCTGCTACTGTGAATGTGTTCTGTAACTGTAAGCGTAGTCTCAATAATGTTGAGTCATTTGACATTAAATCACTTATTAATTAATTAGCTGTCAGGTTAGCGTTTTAATGACTGTATGAAGTGCATCAAGGAAAATCCCAGTGGATACAGTATACAAGCAGATATACTGTGTATCAACAGTCATGATGTGAAAGGCAGTTTGGTCATTCATCTGCTGCCTCCATTTATTTGTAAAAGAAATGAGCTAAGCTCTGTATGAATCAGCCTGGTGTGTATATCACCTCCTTTTGAAGCTGATGTGATTATCTCTGCTGTGTCAAGTCAGATGGAAATTGCTTTCCAGTTACACTTTTTATAATGACTCCCAGTTTCATTATAATTTTCAGTGATGTCGACAATATGAGGCTGCAAAATGGCATAAAGCACAGCTGGTGCAGTTAATAACCCATCAGTACTAGTCACAAACACACAGAATATTAAAACACATAAAAGAAAACTGGACTAGACAAAATTGGACTGCTTTTTCTTTCTGCAGATTCTTGAAAAATCTGTAAGTGAACTGAGTTTATGGAAGGAAATGAAGGAGGTTTTGTCTAATATGTTCTTCTGAACACTAGGTGGAGCAACAGAACCTAAGATCAAAATAAATTGATTTGAAGTGTTGCTGTGCCATCTTGTGGCAAACCCAGAACTGTTTCCCCAGACATAGGGAATGACACAAATCATCTTTATGGAAATGGGTTAGGGTTATGTATAATCTAAATCATATAATGTACTTACATAAGTACATACAGTACTGTGCTAAAGTTTTAGGCCACTATTGTTGGTCACTAGATTAGTTTTTTAGCATCTATATATGTTTATTTCTTAGTTTTCTTAGTACATTAGAACAACTAGAAACACAAAAAGTGGTTTCTTGGCAGCTATCCTTTCTTGATCAGTTTTTCTTCGAGCTATAACAGGATCATCTTGCCATCCAGATGAAGCTCAGATGCTGAG
>JAUBNQ010000027.1:13175493-13242663 GCA_032353495.1 Ctenopoma kingsleyae
GTTCATTTTTTTGTTTGTTTTTTATTGTGTACATATTGTCTATATTTCCTAGATGTATTCTAATAAAAAGAATAATGAAAAAACACAAAAATAAATATATATGATCATAATAGCACTCCTGAAACTAATTGTGGCCTAAGACCTTTGCACAGTACTGTATGTTTTGTAACTGTCACCACAAATTTACATGAATTACAATCATAGATAGATTTGGTACACTGTACATGTTTAAGAGGCCCAAATTACTCTGCTATCTCAGAGAACAGGTGGGGAAATCTCCCTCTCCAGAGCAGATTTAACAACCTGTGTCTTATGTTTTCCCGGAGAGAGTGAAGATGACCAACATATCCTAAAATTTGAACTGTAGTTGCACATTTTGTCTCATTAGATACTCCTTCCACCCTATCCAAAAAGAGGAATTGTGTATGCAGGAGGTGGGTTGTGAGGTGTCAGAGATGCACTGACCATTAAGTGTTTAGATTTTGTGAGAGGCTCTGCTTTTCTTAGTTTGTATTAGGTGTAGCCAGGCCCACCGACAGGGGGAGACAAATAGGTCAGTTGTCCCGAACCCATGGCAGTGTGGGTGCCCAGCACTGTCCAGATGGGGCCCAGAACTGGGCATAGAGAGAAGCAAGGTGAGCGATGAGCGGTCATTTATGGACGGGGGGACAGGGCGGGTCGTGTTGTCCTGGTCCCAGCCAGAACTGTCGGCGGGCCTGGGTGTAGTACGATAAGATAAGATATTTTATTGATCCCACAGCGGGGAAATTTGTTGTTACCACAGCTCAGGGACAGATAGCAAAAGAATACAAAGAGTATACAATGAATATAAGATCAAGAAATACAAATTAAAATGAGATAAGACACTATATTAACGGTAGCTGAGGTTCTATGTACACGCATACAAAGTATGTATTATGGATGGAGGGTTGTGGAAAATATAAAGTAATAGATATCAACTATTCTACTACTACTACTACTACTATTTATTATGCAAGTAAATAGATATCTATAAGTATAGACATGTACATACACACACACGTACAAATACATACACATACATACACTATATATATATATATATATATATATACACATATACATACACACGTCCATACATATATACAGTATATAGTGGTTGAGTGAGTTAGGTTAATGAAATCTGAATCAGTCAAAATTAAGTAGTTTTTACATAATTGTGGAATAGATAAAAAATATTATATTAGTGGAATAAAAGTAAAATATTTACAAAAAATACAGCTAAAAGGCTCAACAAAAATGTTTTCTGTTAGAAGAGACTTTGTATTTGAAGTTGTGTTGCCACTCGTGACATGGTGATTGCTGCAAGTAAAGCGGCTGAGCCTCAGCTGTTGTTATGAACCGAAGACCTGGGTGACAGGACAGCTGCAAAGGCCAAGAAAGCAAAAGTTATTACTGTGCTGAGCAGTTGTCCTCTATTTGGCCACTGAGTGTTATTATAGCTGAAGGTGCAGAGCACACAATGAAAGTGAGGGCAGAGAGCTTTATGTACATATACGAACACACACACAAATCATCCATCCATTCATTATCTGTTCTATTTTATATCAAATACAAAACCTTGTGCACCCAAATTATGCAACTTGACTGAAATTAGATTTGTGTTGCTAGGCTAAACATATTAACATTAAATATTTGATTAAACAAGCATGTGACATGAATGCACCTTCCCTTCCTGTCAAATACATTTTACGTTATTACTTAACTGTGGGTTGCATTTTGACAGGAAAACCTGGAATGAACTGCAGTCCACAAATTTAGGGGAAACCCCCATCAACCTTCTGCCAGAATGTGGCTTGTTTTGCGAGTCAGATCAGCTGCCCTGGAGATATTTCAGAGGAGAGGCGGTAGAAAATTTGGGTTAAAAGTAAGTGATATCGTAGTGTCAGCCTAACTTTTGATGAAAGGTTATGAGTGATATTTGGAAAGTCCCAGCAGGGCAATCTTAGAGACCAAAGGCACTCCTTCTTTAACTAGAAGGAGATTATGATTTTGTTAAATTCATTAATTTTTTGTTTTGTTTTGTTTTGTGATGGGGACGGGGTACCTTCTTTACCCAGAGAAGGTGATTGGGCTTCAGGATGCAGAGGGAGTCTAGAATTATGGCTGAATGAAAGCTTTTCTGGACTGGTTTCAAGAAATGCTGACAAAGCAAGACTAAACATCGCAAACCGCAGTTGAAAGATTTGCACATGTGCTGTTTCTCCCTCCACTCCTGCCACCATGGGATTAGTCCCATCCTGGGAGAGCAGCTACATTTACATGTGTGCAGGCAGGCATGTGCACACATATACACAGACACTTCACATGCATATGTGCCCTATAATTGTTGAGTAAAAGGTTAACGAAGCTGAGAAAGAGAGGCAAGTGTCAAGTATGATGAGAAAATCAGAAATAAGAATCACTGACCTCTGAACCACACCTAGCAGCATAAGTAATGTTGTGGAGGAGTCAAGTGTGCAGACTTAAAAAACACTTCTGAAATTAAACAGAGCAATACAACACATTTATGAGTTTAATCAATTAATGTATTTAGAATTAAACTCTCAAACCTGTAGCACGTTACAGACACCAACAGTCCCACTGCAACCTTTTGCAACTATACTTACCCTTGAGACTGGAAAGTATCTCACCCAACTATTTAAAATAATGTGGATATGATGCTCTTATTCCAACCTTAATTTCTTATGCTTGCCAAACAGTTCAGGTAATCTGATAAATTACTGCCCATTCCATTGCATGAGATGTGTGGATTTCTAACCTCCAGTAACCTTTACCAGTTAGCCAACCCATCTGGTTGCCTTGTGCCGTGTCTCATATCCCTCCCCTGCAGCAATGAGAGCACCTCTTCTCAGGGATATCACACCGCAAAGCAGTGAAAGGTCTGTTTTATTAAAAAAGCCATCCTCCCAAACTACAGATCACCTTTCACATTTGATTATATAATCTCTGCACACCATCCTACCCCATTTCAGTGCTGCCAGGAAGTGAAATGCTACCTACCTGGTTAGCTGTGTGTGTGTGTAGTTTGTGTGCGTATCTGATTTGATGAAACTTTGTGTTTTAATTTAGTTAGTGATTTTTTTTTTTCTAATTTAGTGTAAAGAGTACAAAACTAAACAGTAGGGAAAATGTGTCTATTCAGATCATTGAGGTACACTGCTGTAGACACTGAAGTAGATTTTAAAAGCTGCATCTGTTTGAACATATTCTTTTCTGTGGAGCTCTTTACCGTTTGTCCTCTAACCCTTTCTCCCTCCATGCAACCATAACAACAGTTAGGCAGCGCCAGGAGCGATTCAGCACCAGGTTCCCTTGTCTAGCCAAGGGATCAAAGTTCAAGCTCATTAGCAGCTACAGTGAATAATTCGTCTTCGTGGCAGAAGAGTTCGCTACATAACCTTTTCTGCAGTCTGCCACAAGTTAGCTCACTCTTTTCTGTCCTTCTCTCTCATGTAAGATCTTTAAAATTTGACACTGCCATTACTTCATAACCATGTGACATCATAGTTCTGTCATTAAGACAAATGGCAAGTAAAACGTTTTTCTACTGTAGAGTTATGCATCTAGCTTAGTTGCAACATGTGAATGAAAGTGGGACCTAAGCCGATTTGGACTTTTGGAGGTGAGGAGGGTACATTTTATCTTATTTTATTTTTGGCAGAGGAAAAGAGAAGAGACTTTTGAGACATTTAACATTAAGGGAAATGCGGTTCATTTTTGGTGGTTGTGGACCCACAGCCACAACCACCAAAAATAAACCACCTGGTGGTCTAAATGTAGTGCTAGTATAATGCTTATTCCTGGCATTCCTGAAAAGTCAACATGGTGCTGTCAAACATCGTTGTTGTTTCTCTATGAAACATCATGACTGTAATTCTTCCATGTTGTAGCAGAAAATGATGGAGCACAACCAATCCAAACATTACCTTAAGGAATAAGAGAATGGAGAGGAGAAGAAGATTGGCAACCACAGACTCCAGTCTAAGTCTTGTATTACTGACTGTTTTATGGTCACAATGAACACTCTGAGGCACTCCACCTTTGACCATTTACATACACTGAGTCATCTTGTGTCGCTGACATCACATAGCTCCAAGTTTGGAGTGGTACTCTGGCAACAAGGTGACGTGACCCTAAAGTTTGTATGGTTTATCTTTTGCCCTCCAGTATCTCGTTCTCAAGCTGCAAATACGCTGATCTCATTTTCATTCATTCAAATCATCTGCAGCCTCTGCTGTTCCAAATATAACTTATTGCACACATTTGCATTGAACTGCATTTTGCTGCTGCAGTCAAATCAGACTGCTGGTCTCTCTGACACTGTTCCAACACCCTAAAGCCACAGTTCAGGGCCCATATGTCCCCTCCTGCCTACTTTTCTGTTAGAGCAAGCAATGGTCAGGGACACAGTGTCGGGGTGAAGGCGCCAAAGGATTGTGAAGCGGGTGACCTCTGCAACCACGCTGAGGTTTGTTGCTCTAACCATAGCTTAGCTGTAATGAACTCAGCAGACCACTAAAAGACTAAGGCTTCTCTCACTACCCATGCTTAGTCCCAGTTCCCCAGCCTTGCTGAGGCCACAGTCTGAGGAAAACATGGTCTTAGCATAGCAGGAGAGAACACCAGTGAAAGCTAGTGTTATGGTTCCTTTACCTCTGTTGGTGTTTGCTGTGGTCCTGTTCAGATTGTCTGTTCACTTAGAGCATCTGATGAAGTTCTTGGGTTTAAATGTTGAGTCTAAAATGTTTTTCGTTGTGTAAGAGGAGACAGCAGGTAGGAGGTAAGCAGGTTCATATATCAGAGAGAATGTGTTTGATGCTGTTCTTGGGAGGTGGTAATGACTGCTATAATTTAGTTCAGGCTTTATACTCATTCTTTGCAGGTGTGGGAATGCAAAAAAATAAGAGAATGAAATGATTTGTTGCTTAATGTTGTAAAAGATTCCAGCAACTGCAAAGTGAGAAACCTTTTAGTCACTGCTGTTAATACAGTGTGGATCTCATTGCAAACAGTATGGAGCAGGAGTCTGATAAGATGAGAGGATTTTGTTAATACTACTTCAGCCACTTGCAGTTTAAGTCTTCTGTGGCCTACAAACACACACAAAATGCACCTCTGCTTCTACCCCATATTGTTTTATTTTTTAACAATAGATTCAGTTACATAATGAACCCCATCTATATCAAAGGCTGGACCATGGACAGACTGGCGTGGCTCCAAGACCCTCAGATTGGACCAAAACCACATGGGAGAACAAACTCTTCCCTATTTTTCCCCTCTCCCACTCTTCCCTGCTCTTTGTCATACCACAGAAGATATCAAGTGTGAGAGGATGTCATGTGTTGCTGATCATATGTGTATTAAATAAATATTGCAATGGTTACCTAATATGTTGCGGTGTTCTGTCCTTTATATGTGGCCTCGAAACCAGAGAAAGTGTGGCATCCCAGACATGGTTTTAAAATACGTTCCTCATGGCACTATAGTACATAGGTTTGTGGGAATTAAAACTAGTGAGTATAGAAAGTCCAACCACAGGCTTGTGGGGTATGTACGCACTAGCAGGGTAAATGGAATTTGATGGGCTCTGCTGTTTTGTCTGAATCGCCATGTTGCGCTGGGCGACAAGATTTGGTGCTCCCACAGAGTGCACTCACACACAGCTCTGCCAACACTGAGCTACATTTAAAACTCTGGTCCTGCTGTCCCTGTCGTACTTTCTGCCAAGCAGCTCCACAAACAACACGAGAAATGAGGAAGAAACATTTCTTTCTTTTCTTTCTACCTGCGCCTTTGTAGCCTTATGACCATTTCCTCCTTTCCTTCCTCTTTCTTCATCATATTTTGGTGACTTATTTTATCTCTTAAATTGTCTTCTCTTGCTATGCCTGTACCTCTAATACCTCTGTGCATCAGTAGCATGAAAATGTTCCTGTGGTAAATGTTCCTCCCACACTGCACATTCCAGGGTCTTACAGGATCCCACATGCTGGTGGCTCTGTCTCTTTCTCCCCAGACTCATTGCTGACAGAGGAGTACAACTTGTTTGGGTGCTGGGGTTGTGGGGCAGGGTAACAATGTGAGTGTGTTGGCAGGGGGTGCAATATGCTAATTCATCATTCTTAATTAGAAGAGAGATTGACGTAAAATAATTGCAATTAATGACTGTGGGTTTCAAAAAATTGTCAAGTACCCACTTATGGTGCTTTAAATTATGATAGTCTGTAAGTAGCTCTTTATTGCTTATTCTGATTTTCAGTGACAAGAATGTTATAACAACTTAAATACTTGAACTAATAAGAAGTTAAGTTGCAAATCAGACAAAAAAAATATTTGATTAAATGCAGTCAATCAATAAATGTCTCAGTGAAGTGACTCTGATGACTAGAGAGACCTGAAGAGTGAAGAGAAAAAGGCTGAGATCAGATAACTTCAAGTAAAGATGGAGAAAGTACATGTGCAACAGTGCAGCAAAAGCAGAAAGCTGTGACAATGAAAACACAGCCATAGTTACTAATCAACAAGTCTTAAAGCTGTGGAAAGAAGATGAGCAGTTATGCTGCCACCCCATTCACAATTAGGATGTGCCAAGAAAAAGTGAAAAGGAGAGAACAAATGAAAAAAGAAAGTGAAAGACTGTGGACAACTGTTCAGAGAACAGAACATGACCAGATGTCAAATTGTTGCTGTATTTTTTTGATTTCTTTTTTTCTTCCTTTTAAAAACCTGTAGTGACAGTTTCTCTTTAACACTATCACTATTTTACAGTACTGATAAAACGCAACGTAGATGGAGTGATTATTTGTTTTAAAATGATATTTAGTTTTTTGTTTTTGTTTTTTTCCTAAATTAAATTTATGAGTAACAGAAAGTTTCATTAATCTGAAAAGTAATAAAAGTAACCTGACACACTCTGACTTTCCCTGGTGCAGTAATCCTTCTCCATCTGGCATTCCTAGCAGGTTGAGACAGACACTGAGAATTATTTGCAAATAGTTTTACGCCCAGGTCTGAATATCTATTCAGTAAACAATGATAATCAGTTGCTCCACTGGGACAGATTACTTCAGTTTTTCTGATATTTCATGCCTGGTTGAAGCACTGGACTTTAAATTTTATGATGGTGTTCACTGAGCTTTATTTACATTGATCCTTCTAGATTTATCAAGGAATATTTCAGTCCTTAAAGTACAAAGAAATTGAAACTTTATAGACAGTTAAACCAAAAGCATTCTGGTTTGGATTTGTACCTCCAGACACTTTGAAAGAAGGTCCTTCTTTTTAACTCAAGCTCTTTTACATTTAGATAAACCAGCTGAAGTTAGCGCCAGGTCCTCAGAGGAACTGGTTGATGTATGCATTGCTGGCCAATTGTATGTGACCTTGACAGAGCCAGGATCAATTTAGTGGCTTTTTGCAAGCCCAAGTTTTGGCACTCTGCTTCCCTCACTTCTTCTCTGCGCTGGCCAGTCCATGAGGAACTGGGGAAGTCAATGTTGGTTCTGTCTGCCACCCTGTTTTGCTTGGCCTAGCCATGCCAGCAAACACAGGAGACACCAATAATAAAATAGACTCCTTTATTTAGTGAGAAGAACAGAGAGACGATGCAAACTAAGCATCAGGAAGTCATTTACTTGGGTGGAGTGGCTACGATTTAGTTAAATGTGTTTGCTTTGGAACCTGCATGAGATACTATAGCAAAAGGAGGCACAATTTTTTTAAATAATGTATGGCTTTTCGATTTAACTTGTACTATACATTGCCAGAAACCACTGAAATTACTGATCTGCATATACTCACGAAACAGAAATGTCACAGTTGAAGTATTATACCAAATAGTATTATAGGGTAAATTAAATAATACTTTTAACTTGTGACAGATGCAACATTTGGGGCGGCAGTAGATTGGATGGTAGAGCGCTCATCTGTGTATCCCAGGGACAGTGGTTTGATTCCTGGTTCCTCCTGGTTATATGCTGAGGTGTCCTTGGAAAAGACACTGAAACCATTTAGTAGCGGCGACATGTACTCACAGGTGTCTCACAGGTATCCAACAACAATTTCCCCAAAGTGATCAATAAAGTATGTTGTGTATTATTGTTATTATGTCTGTAATTCGTCACATATCTTGATGTATTTAATGATTTTCTTAACAAGGGTATTTTTAATCTTTATAATAGATTAATTGTAAATTCATGTTGCAGTTAAGTTAAAAGTAAAATGGCCATTAATGGTGAGACACAAGCTGTGTGCAAGATGCAGATTCAGAGAACTTAAGAGACTGAGTGCATCAGAGTGGGAACAAACTGGGAAGGTTCAGTGGCAGGCAATAACCATGCTTTAAGTCCAGTTCATTTCCCTTGCAAATCAGCCTTCGCATTCTCAGAGTTTTCACAGTTCCCAGCTCCCTCTTTTTTCCCTGAAACATGCCCTGAGTCAGCCAGGCTCATTAGACAGGATGAGACTATTACCAGACGAGTTATCCTGCTCCTAACAATGGGATGTGGTCAGGTGGTAGAAGCACCAGTTTCGCTGGGTTCATCTCGCTTCGCTTCTCATGTCCTGCGGGTCCAAGACCGCGACTCCCAGTCCAGCCAATAACGCCCTTCTCTCCATCAACAATAACTGTGACAGCTGGAATGTAGCATAGCCTCAGCGTAGCAGTGTTAAAATTCTTGTAAATTATATTTCATTTTTATTTCCAGTTTCTGGATGTGAGCATCTATGTGCTGTCAGTGTTTTTTGTGCCATATGCTTACTGATTTGAGCATCAGCTCATATATGAAATGTTTTCCTCAGACAAAGTTGCAGCTGCAGTTTAAAAATGTTTATTTATTAATTCATTTCTTCCTTCATTCATCATAATGTGCTGATGTAACTCATAGTGAGCAGCCCCCCACACACCCCACCCTACCCAATTCCCCCATTCTAGTTCATTTTTTTAGCTATTTACAGTAGGGCTTTCAAGAGGCCCAATCAGAAACTGTGGACAAGTTCCAGGGAAACAGGACCCAAGCACCCTGAAGAGCCTTTTTGCCTCACTTTTATTCACTCCTGTTCTTTCTCAAGAGTTCCTCCTGAAAGTATTTGGCAAACACTGGTGGAAAAAAAAAGACTTTGAGGGAAGAAAAACAACAAGTCGTTCTTGAGCCACCCACACCCCATCTGCTGTGGTATTATCTTCTTTTATTATCTACAGATTATGTGCGCTGATATGATTTCTACAGTTTGGTCTGGTGGTCATTGTGGTTGTTGTTCTTGTTATTTTTTGTTTGTGGAGCGCTGTGATATGAGACAGCGAGTGGGGGGGGGATCCTCCCCCATGTGCATCTAATCCATTCAGGACCCTCTTAATGGCTTGTCAGTTCCCCTTGCCCTTCCATTTTCTGTCCAATTAATTCCTTTCTAGCTCTCCGGATAAAAGGACACAATGGGGCCCCTCCACAGCATAATGAATCATTAAAATTCAGCAGCGCGGCCCTGGCACTTGGCTTCTCCCTGGGCTGGTTAAGGACGTCTGCTTGGCATGCATGCCAAGGCCAACTTAAGCATTTTATCCAGTGGACGAGAGCAGATATGATCTCTCCTCGTTCCTCTCTTGTTGGTGGTTTTGTCGAAAAAATCTCAGCTTTACTATTTTGCTAGATATGTGCACAGACACACATGAAGTTTCAAATCAAGGCCCTGTAAGGTCTGAAGGTTCTGAGAGTGTCATCAAAAACAGAGACAAGCTATTTACTGCAACATCTTGCAGCTTTGTTTCAGACACCTGACACATATTTCTCAGAAAATACAGAAAGAGGACAACATTTAACATGTATTTTGCTGAACTTGCTGACAGACCTATCGTTTGAGCAGCATATATTTAAATTTGCTGAGCTATGACAATGATTCCATAAAGGTTTCAGAAGAAGAAACTGGTCTGTTTCACCTGTACTGAAGCTTAGCTAGTAGCTCTGCCACAAAAACACAGAAAAAGATTACCTTTTAGAGGTATTTATTTATCATTAGTAAGCTGACAAAATGCTGAAACACTTCAACCTAAAGCCTTCATCAGAGCACATATGTTCTCTCTATAAAGGAAACATGTGATCAGCAGTAACACCTGAAGAAGTCCGATATCCTCACCCCCACCTACAGAAAACAACCACTACTTCTGCATTGATGCCAAAATGCAAAAATAATAAGATCTAGCTGGGAGCTGACAGTTCGGAATAATTTTGAGATTAATGCACAAGACAATAAAAATGTTTAATTGAGAATGAATCATCAGACCATTTTCATATTGCATGTATACATCCAGAACATGCCCCTTTGAGCCATACAACTGTAGATGATTTGCTTCCATAGTGTTTGACTGTAGCATAATCCCTGATGTTGGTTTTGATTGTAGTTTTGTGTTAAAGAACTCACTAGTTCAGTTTTTGTTGGTCAACATAGATTTTTGAACAAGGGCAGTACAACATGTAGGCAACACTGGTTAAATCATAGCTGATATAACATGATACGTCTGAAAGGGAAAGATGAAGGGACCTTTTTATTTCTTCATGAATTGTTTATGGTGTGAGTATATGTTTCTTAAAATTATTTTCATATTTTGCAATAATGATGAAATATCATAAATACAAAAATCTAATTCTCTTTGGATTGATTTCCACTGTAAATCTGAAAAAATAAGTATAGTTGCTAAAACATTTGACAGATTTGACCAATTAATCTTCCAAGCCTTCCCCATAACATTTTCAAATACACATTTTCAAATACACCTTTCCATTTGTTTTTGAATAATAAGAGATTATGGTTATTGTTAATATAGCTTCCAAGTTTATTGCTGTTCCTCTGTTCTAGAAATCAGCATTGATTTTCATTTGATTTTTGTTCAAACTAAATTCAGACATTCTATTGGAAATTATTAAGAGGATATAAGTTAGGACCACTATTTTGCAAATGGCTTGAAAGCCCTTCCTAGTGAGGGATACATCTAAATATGTATATTACTTATGTAAAAAGTTGAAAATTCAAACCAATATTAAATCAAGGTCTTGTTAAGGGCAGGAAGCTCTGCGAGTTGCATCAGAAAATTAAGATTTTACTGCAACAGCTTGCAGTTTTGTTGTAGACATTAGAAGAAAAGTGTATGTCTACAGCAAAAGGATAAAGTAACATGTAGTTAACATCTGTTCATAGACTTACACACCCATCTGATTTAAGCAGCATACAATTTAATTACTAGTCTCCCTCACAGCTGTAGCTGACAGTACAGATGCTGGACAACAAGGCTGATATGAACAGTTGATATTCAGCACACAAACAAACCCATAAACACTGCTCATTTTAATTCAACTAATTATCATTTTACAAATTATTCCAAATATATTTTTGAACAAGAGGATAAGGATAATAAGAGGATAAGAATGACAAGGACAAATATCAAGAAAAAGTATTTTTTATTTTTTTAAAAATGGCCAGTGAATGGGTTAGCTGTGCATGTGTCAATGAAACTCTAGTTAATAGAACAATCATTTTTTTCACAGCCTTTCGCAAAAATTTACACCAGGATAATATACAAAACACAGTCCTGTGGACAAAACTTTGAGCATGATACTCTGGACATTTCTCATACAGC
This sequence comes from Ctenopoma kingsleyae, assembly GCA_032353495.1. Classification (NCBI taxonomy): domain Eukaryota; kingdom Metazoa; phylum Chordata; class Actinopteri; order Anabantiformes; family Anabantidae; genus Ctenopoma; species Ctenopoma kingsleyae. The sequence continues at coordinate 13,187,162 of JAUBNQ010000027.1, forward strand.
ATCTCACAGAACATTACAAACCAAGGCTGAAAGGAATGATATCAAATTAAAGATATAATCAGGAGCAGGTTAACTGTAGGAGTTTCTGCTGTGGATTACTGATTGTGTGCTGCCTGAAGTTTGTTAATAATTCAATTTTATATTGAAATACTGACAATAAGCATTAGAAGGCACAAGAACATTTTGCACAAGACTACAGCAGTGAGTTGGCACTTGATGGTTGATGAGATAAATATGGGTGAATATCATTTCCTCTTTAAAAACCTAGATACTCTCCTTTGAGTACGAGAATATTTTAGTGAAGAGTTGTTTAAAAATCATTGGTGTGTATTATGTCATGGGATATGCATCTCTTGTCAAAGGAAATGGCTCACTCATACAGATACACTTTATCTTGCTAACACACACACACACACACACAGAGATGCGAGTACATACACATTTCCATGTGTTGTCCATCCATGTAAACAGGAGGTCCAGCTGACATGTCAATCAGAGCGTGTGGTGTTATTTTACCCCATTTCCTTTAACCCTAGATCATGACTAATCGCAATTTGCCAAGCATAGCTTTCAGACACCTGTTCTGTCCTGTGCGAGTCTGTTGGTCCTGCACCATTTTTTTTTCTTTTTTTTTTTTTGCAACTTGGAATGAAGATGTTATTGGAAATCAGTCTTCAACGGAATGATATCAAATGCATTGAACCGTCCTTCACTTCATTTACCTTGTTTTCAATAAAAGCCAGACAGTACTGTAAATAATCACACCCACATTACATGTGTTTATCTACTTAAAACAACAAAAAAAATGAAACCAGTAATGCATGAACATAAATACATATAAGACTTTTATGCCAAAATGACACTATAAGATTCATGAGCCATTTAGTTATGACTGATCCACCAATGCAAATGACCAAATGTGCTGTAATACAGCTCCGGCCATTAATGTAAATTTTACTGCAAATTCACATATCTGGTCCCATATTCTCCAAAATATCTGCTGCTCCGTCTACTTCATCTCAAAATTGGGACAAACAGCTTCTTTCCTACATAGCTCGGTGGCAGGCCTTTGCTTTACCTCACGTGCAATCTTAAACTGGAAAGATGGGGGATGTACAGGATGTAGGTGTATGCGACATGTCCTCACAGAGGAGTCTGGCTCACCAACAACCCAATTTGTCTTTGTGTAAAAAGTCTTAAGTGTGTTTTCTTTGTAACGATATAACTGTATAAAATCAGCAGGCACTTTTTCTTTTATTTGTTTCACGTTCAAATGGTCACAGGTAGCCTACTACCCCCTACACACACTTCTCCACCTGCTCCTTTCATCCTTCATTAGTAGTGCATCAATCTGAATGAGTCTCTGGTAAGAACTGAGTGTATCTTGTCTCTTTAAGGTCGAGACAGTGTGGTGTAGACGGGCTGGTCCCAGCTGGAGGCAGTGGGGCTGTGGGCAGGAGCCATTGACAGACTGTTGAGGATTGGGCTTCCATAGGGCCGCCTGGATGAGTGGAAATAAGGGTACTGGTAGAGGCTAGAAGGGTAGCCAGAGTAAGGGTTGTAATAGTTGGAGCTCTGGAGGTCAGTATAGTCACACTGAGAGCTGGAGAAAGAGGCTGCCGCCGAGGCAGATGAAGTGGCCGAGGTGACACAGGCCTGGCTACTATATGAGCCATAATCTGAATGTGAGGGTGACCCGTGGGAGTGCTCGCTGTAGTGGCTGGGGCTCAGTTGCTCTGTTTTGATGTGGAGCCGGTGCTGGCCCACCTCACTGGCAGAGGGAGAGGCAGAGGACATGGTGCTCTTGCGGCTCCACGCTGGCCCGTTGGCACCTGTGTGACTGTATGAGGAAGTGTAAGAGCTGCCGGGTGCTGGAGCCTGCCCGTGGCTGTGGTCTGAGGGCAGGGTGGAGGAGCCTGAGGCGTGGCCGTTGAGCGGGAGGTACTGGTCAAACTCGTGCACGTCGAAGGTCTCCATGTTGCTGATGACATCAGTGCTGAGCTCAGAGATGTCTACGTTGCTGAAGTCAATGTTTTGTCTGCTGCTGTCAACAAGACGACGGCTTTCATGCTTAAGATCCTGCTTCACCCCGTGGTGCAAGTCGGTTTTGGGAGTAGTGGGTGGGGTAGGAGGACCGTGGGGTTGCCCTGAAAAGAAAAAAAAATTATAAATAAAGCATGAAGGTTCATCACTTCAAATACAAAATGATTTAAACCATTTCCAGACTCAAAGTATTTCATTCTAAAAAAACTCAACCAGCTGGATTCTTCTATAACATGTGACAACATACCTGTATGTTCAGGGTGGTGATGTCCATCAGTCATCCCTGCCAGTCCTCCCATCCCTGGTTCAGCTTTATACATATGATGTGCCAGTTCTGCTCCTGAGTCCGAGTCGCTCTGGCCTGGTTTCACATTCTTCCGTCGCCGAGGCTGGTACTTGTAGTCTGGATGATCTTTCTTGTGCTGAACCCGAAGCCTCTCTGCTTCATCTACAAATGGCCTCTTTTCACTCTCCGAGAGCAAGCTATGGTGCAAAATACATATTTAATGTCACAATGTATAATGTATAAAATTGTTGGTTGGCCAAACTTAATTTTTAAGTGAGAACTTTTCATTGATTTGTCAAAGGGTTAGTGGGAAAAAAAATAAAAAAATATATAGTTTATCAGTTCCAATACTCTAAATAAGTTACATTCCAAAAGTTTGAACATTTTTAATTTAGTAAATTTCAACATTTTTGTTCAACTGTAAAAGTTGTTAAATAAATATTATTTATGAAATAATGATTATCTCCATCATAATCTGCAGCCACTCACCTCTCTTCTAGTGGTTTCTTTTAATAGTGTTAATTCACGTTATATTCCCCTAAATTTCTCTTTATAGTCTTATAAATAAAATGTTTGCTTACCGCCACAGTTTTCCAAGCGTCTTGCTCAGTTCGGCATTGTGCAGGTGTGGATACTGATCCGCCAGCTTCCTGCGGGCCGCTTGCGCCCAAACCATGAACGCATTCATGGGTCTCTTGACGTGGGGTTTATTCTTCAGGGATCCGTTCCCTCTTACGGGCATTGGCACTAAGGACCAGTCGTATCCCTTGAGGACCTGTGAGACGGCGTCCCGAATGCAAGCTGGAAACCGGTCGTCATCCTCGTCCAGTTTCTTGCCCACACCTGCGAGCAGGGATCCTTGACCGTCGGAGCCTGTCGGTGACGACGGAGCATCGGAGTCAGACTCGTCCTGGGACATGGAGCTATTTGTACCCGATGGACTGCACGGCTGGTCGCCAGCACACTTGTCATGCTCCTCTGCCATTTTCAACATTATTTATTCAGCTCCGTGGGGATGAAAATCCGAAAACGAGCAATAATTTTCAATTTTAAAAACTGGCGTTACCACTGAATTGAAGAGTCAACAAGGTGGCCAGTGCGCTTTTTACGCACGGTGCGCCACGATTAATTCCTTAAGTAATTTAAATCAATACGAGTCCGTTGTTTTCCTACTCCTTCCCTGTTTGTTTGTCTTCGTTTCTCTTGTTTTCCTAGGCTGTCGTGGGAGGTGCGGTCGTGAAAGTTGTGGTCCACAATGTGAGCCGAGGAGCTACACGTTACAGCAACTTGAGTTGGAGTTTTAAAAACGTTACTCCACCTTCGTCCTCGGATTGGCTGGAATAAATCACCACTTTCTCCTCATTGGTTCGGGTTTTCATGTGGGATATGTTATTCTTCATTAGTGGCATTTCTGTTGTGATTAATGTTGCACACGTTGTATGACAAATATTCTGACCCGATATAATAATACAGTTAGAAAATGTAATTTCAGTTCATAATGTTAATATCTTTAAAAACACTTGGATTTTTATTTATTTATTTTTGACTCCCGATGCCAACACCAAACATCCCCTCTCTAAATGCAAAAATATTTTGTAGCATATTTAATTTTATTGTCTTTACAGTCATGAAAAAATAATCAAGTAAATGTTAATATTTAAATGTTAAAGAATAATCAAGACACATTATATTAAAGCAAAACTAGATTTTTTTAAAAAATAGAAATTCGCAAATTGAGTTACCCCAGCTCCTAGCTCATGTTGTGGCATGATGAAATTAATATAATTGATATGCCGGTTTTAATTCTCCCAAATCACAAATTTAAGCAAATGTATTAAGCTTTCAATTATAAATGTGTCAAAGCAAACTGCTGTAAACTGCTGCAAATTATACAAAATGTATAATTAATGTCAGGTCTGGCAGATCTCATTGTCACAGAGAATCATATACCATATATCACTAGTTGTTACAAATCTTTCTTTCTTTATTTAGGTATTAAACATTATGTAATTGCTCGTGCAACAGTCATGCAGAATAGTTTGTGATTTAGTGTTTTATTTTAGGTCTTCCATCTTTGCCTCTATTTCAGTTTCCACTGTGGTGAGTTTGTGTGAAGAACTGGTCACCTTGCTCTGAGAGGCTGACAAAAGGGCTTTATTGTGATAACAAAAGCCTACAACTTCACAGGCCTGTGCAAGCCCAATTACTGCTTTTATAAATGTTCCAGATTTAGAAGAGGAAGTTTATTTTTTTATGTTTTAGCCTGTTGATGATCCATATGTCACTTCTCATGGCCAGTGAAGCAGGCTTTTTATGACTCTGAAAATAAAAGAGCAGGGGAGATAAGAGCGTAGATTGAATCACTGCCTTTGTTAATGGTGTCTTTGTGTTCATGTATTGTGGGATGATTTTTATCACTGGCCTCCCCATGAAAAGACAAGGTATGTTTGCACTGGACGGCAGTTTGCTTGGCTCGATGCACACTACAGGTGGCTAAAGGAAGAAGAGAGTTTGTAGTGTGGAGTGGCTTGCACAATAGAATTTTCTGCAAAAGATAGTTTGCGCAGAAAGGTAAGATGCTTCCACCATTTTTTCTTTTATTAGTAACAGGTTTAAGAAGACAAAGAGCCTGAATTTGAATGAAACCATATTGTATTTACTGTAAAAATGTCATGTGTCTGTCTGTGCTGATTTTAAGCTTTAAGTATAAAATGAAAGTTCTCACTTGGTCAGCCCTCCCTTCTAGCAGCTGTTGTGACAATGCTTAGCTGGGTCAAGTTCAGTACGTGTGTTTAGGGATGGGTGGGTGTGCGTGTATGTCTGTGTGCATGAGTGTGAACAGACAAACAGGGCAGTGGCAAGTTGTCAAACATGAGTGACTCTGGCTTCATTCTTGTTCTCTTCCACACAAGGTATTTGCGTGTATGTGTCGGCATGTAACACTCAGATATGTAGAACGGTGGAGCTTTTCATCAGTGTTTATGCAAGTGGAAATATATTTTATTTTATTATATACACTTTTTAAATGAGATATTAGACATAGTATATGTGTATCTCATTGATTTTAGGAGGGATAACTAGATGCATCTGTTGTTTGTCCTGACATAAGGCTGAATGTTTTTTTGATGATAAACTTGAAAACAAGTACAAACCTCAAGACATAATTCCAGTCATTTTCACATAAATAGAATTAATTTCCTGATTCTTTTAACGTTCCCTTTGGCTTGGAATTAAATCTTTTTGTTTATGTCACATTTAATGCTGGAAATCCCCGTTCTCAATCATATTTGAAACAGAATAAACCGTTCCTGTCTCCCTACCAGATTTCATGAAAATGCTTTAGTCAGGGTAGAGGTATCCTGATGATAGACAAACAAACAAACAGATGGATCACTATAAATCAAACCAATATGTCATAGTTCAAAAGGTGCTTCATTTTGTTAGTGTTTACTGAGAAATTATCTCTTCTCAGGTTTGATTCAGACAAATATAAACAAGGCAAACGTGAGTGACAACTGTTGTCCAGTCCTGCTAAGCTGTGACCGTCTTGCTTTCTAGACTGGAGAGAAAGGGATGGGGAGAAGGAGAAAGATTAAACAGACTCCAGTCCTCCCCTTTCATGCCTCCCTGTGTTGTGGGGAGAAACTCTGGCTAGAGTTTGTGGGCTCTAGGCTCTTGATTAGAAAAGGAAGGAGCAAGAGAGGAGAGGTAACCGCACATGAACCATAACTGTTCCAGAGAATGAAGGAAGGTTTTAATTTTACTATTTTTGTGAGATTCATCTCAAAGGGAAGAACTCGATAAAGTTTTTCAGATTTTTGGGGGGGCTTAGCAGACCATGTTAGCCCATTTCTCCTGGGTCCTAGTCACTTCTTCCTTACATGTAAATTATACTTTCTGGCTTCTAATGTGCATACAAAATTAAATTACACAGTCACCCACAGGAATCTTGCCCCCTTTGGTCTATGCTTCTGTGTTTTAATACACTTCGGCACATATCTTCACTCTAGCCAAGTTTTTTGAAGGGATATGTTCAACAGTGAAATTGACATTAATTGCCACAGCAGTTTTAGATGTGCTAGGATCATGTGAATCCGATTAGGACTTCACAAAGGTCATTAAGTCAATAAATCCCAAAACATAAATTAGATAGTTTTCTGCTATGCACCCAGCATATTGCATGTAACCATATATTGAATATTTAAATATAAATCGTTCATGTATAAATCCTGCACAACAAGAATCCTGAGAGAATTTATATGAGATTTTCCACATGAGGAACAACTGTGGAAACCGATGTCTCTACAGTCACCACAGAGCCCTAACCCTAACCCAAACAGCCAGCCTTCATTCTGTTAAATAATCTCACTGATTGCACACTGAGTCTTTGTAAACTTGGTGAACTGTGGAGACTGGCATGCCCTCCCTCTCACCCAGACGATCCCAACCGCTGCCTAACCACATGTGGAACAAGCTCCTGGGTTGCTAACAAGCCATATTTCACCCCAGCACCACATCAACTAGACCACTTCTATCTTTGGTTTCACACACTCAGAAAGAAGGTAATTAGTGCAAAATTTACAGTTGCAACAAATTCAACTAGACAGTGAGGATACAGGTTACAGATACTGAACATTAAAAAAAAAAATAAACCCCACTATGAAAATTATTGCTGGGTCGAGAACATTTTCCAGTCCATCTGTAGTTATAGGACCTGGTATTATTACATCTTCATGTTCAAATTTTCAGAGGATTTTCCAGCCATGTTCACACACATTGAAACAAACTTTCAGTGATAAATGTATCTAGCCCTCGTCTCTGTTGCATCTCTACTCATCCCACCCCCTCTGGAACTCAGTGGAGTGGTGGATGTTTTCCATTTTGGTCTACGGCCAAATGTATTTTCCAGGTTGTCTATTTAGTGAGGTCAAGGACCCGGAGATGTTTGGCTCCACTGGTTCTAATCACAGTTCAACCCACATGACAGCTGCTGTGTGTTAGGACCTCCTATTGACCCCTGACCCCACACTATCCTAAATTCATTCTATTAAACACCATAATGAGGGGTTTACTGGCCCAATTGCAGGTTTTATTTAAACCTATTAGCAGACGCAGAGAGGTGGAGGGAAAGGGTTGCATGGTGAGGAGGAAAGGAAGGGAGTTTTGAGTATATTGAAGGGGGAGTGTTTAAAACTGAAGGAAACAATTAGTCCAAAACATCTCAGGGTGTGTTTGGTCTTCAGCCAAACTCATGTCAGGAGTATAAAAAGAGCTCAAGTATTTCCAGATTATTAGCTGTGTTTTCTCATTGACACATAACTGTTCTGAGACACAGCGTTATGCTTGGGATAGTTCTGTATGCTCCCCTGAATTAGAAGTCGAGGACTGAAGTTTTGGAAGCAATTGTAGTAGCAGGTCGGGAAGGATTATGTAAAGTCAATTCGTCATTCACTAGTTTCCTTTAGGCGTGTCTGTAAATCTTTGGTCTGGCAACTGTCAGTAGGTACTGTATCTCCCATGAGCACACAAGCATGAACATGTGTATTGCAGACTGTATAATTGTTTAGGTGATGACATAAAGTGTCTTTGAATGTTGCCTAAAAGTTAATAATAAAAATTACCTTGCCTTTTCTAATGTGAAGCTCCTGGTTGATGAACAGATTGACAAACTTGAATTTAATAATCCATGTGCAGTGGAATTGTTTGTTCCTGGTTATTTTCTCCTGACATGACAGCATGAATGTTAAGATATTCAGCAGGAACGACACTTCCCATGGTGTATCTTGTCCCAGAGTTGTCCCAAGAGTAGCGTGGGTGTATGTGGGTTCTTTTTTTTAACTTTCTGAACTACACCCCCTCTTTCTGTCTTTCTTCCCTCTCATCTTTACAGCACATGTTCTGAATAAAACTTGTGGCGCACTCAGCCTTCCACATTGTCTACTTTTTGATCCTTGATTCTCATAAATCATATCCCTAATTTGCCTGTGAATTAGATGGTGCAGGACATGTAGACATTTAGGACAGAGCTCAGAGGCAGCGAGAGAACAGAGAGCCCACCCCTTGACTTTACGGGAAATGGGAGGCCGCTCGACAAAAGCAACACTATTTTAGAACACTAGTCTGGTTGTGGGGAGTTTGCCTCACAGTGCTAAGATTACTGTGGTGGATTGTTTTTATTTACAGATAATTAAAACAAGAATCAAAAGCACTTTGCACTGTTCATCTTTATGTCCCTTTTATGAGAACAAGAACAGTGCACTGTTCTTGCAAACGAGTAAATGTGTATACACATATGTGCATACACAATATGTGTATGCACATATTTACACATACACAAGTACAGACTGTGTGTGCACATACGACAGCACAGTATGAAACCCCAATCTCATGTGTACAATTCATATATCATAGGACAATGTATAAGCTATTAAAATAATTATTGATGAAGTGGATCAAATTCTCCAATTAAGCTTTCTTGGTACCAGCCAAGACTTTCAATGTTTATGAGCAGCAGTTAGTCTGTCTGTCTCCAGCCTGTCTGTAACCTCTAATAGAAACATTACGCTGAAAAACACATTAGCACACCTGCTGCTAGCCGCATGAAGAGAATGAGAGTGTTATGATCATCTGAATGCATGTTGCAATATTTTAAATTATGTTACAGCTCTGAAATTAGTTCCCATGGGATGGTGTGTGTTAATGTACTGCATTAGTGAAAACTGCTTAGTGCGCCATCATTTGATCAATTACACTACCCATTACCTATTATAATATTACCTATTAATTGCCTGTTAACACAGTATGCTAGTTTATACATGAAGACTGCAGAAATATACTGCATGTCTTTTCATTCTTGCTTTCAGTAGTCAAAACAGATCATTGTACCCCTATAAATACCCATCGGGTCTGAATTACTGACCAGAAAAAGTCGCATTATCCAGAGATTAGCACCATGCACAGACATGGTCAGCTACAGTAAAGAGCCTTAGATCTGCTCAAATAAGGCTCAAATGTATCAGTGCATCTAACATGTCATCAAAATGAGATTGTAACTTTGGATTACACAACCTACCAGAGTAGCACCTCTTAATCCTGTGCTAATTTAGTAAAATTTGCATTTTGTTGCCATTTTGGCAGAATGCACATCAAATGCTTCGCAGTAATGTGATAACTTTTTCAGTAAGTTGTGTCAGGGATTCAGTAAAAACTTTAAATACATTCTATTGCTATTATATTATTCTTCCCATTCTGGACAGTATTACTTTCTGTGAGTAATGTGTAAATGTGGGAACTACTGATTATGTATGTGAGGTAACTTGTCCAACATGTTGAAAAAAATAGCCATCAAACAGGTTATCTCCTTCATTAGTGTGACGTGACTTGATATTTCATGGCATCCTTAATCCAGAACATGCTGTATGGTTTCTCTACAAACTATGACACATACATAACTTGCCTTAGGCAGGAAAAAAAAGGAAGCACTTTCTAACCGTTGCCACTGGTTGCAGGTACAGGGTATTTCCTGGTAATGACTTCACTATTTCAAACTGTTTGCCTGACTGTTGCAGACATGCAAAGCAACAGAATTAAAGAAAAAATCTCACATTGTAGCTTTCAGGTGTTGTATACAAACGCAAATGCTTACGGCACACATGGATCTACATTAAACTAAAACAAGTCAATTGCACTGAGCTTATTAGTTTGTTTGGGGGAGTTTTGGCTATGACTTTTTGGTGCTGCGCAGCTACAGGTCACATGGCGTGGGAGTCAAGGTCACCAAGGTCACTTCCTGTTCTGTTTAAAGAGGTGCAAAGCTCTAGCTGGGAACAAAAGAGTACACGGATACACTTGTGTAGCACGAAGCATATAAAGAGTCTTTTCAGTGGCCCACAAAGTCTAACCTTTTCAGTCACCATGGAATTTAACTTTCTCTAGAAGTTGCTTGCTTTGGAAATGCAGTGCTCTCCTCCACCTTCTGCAGTGTATTCATTCTAATTCTGCCCAGTTGTATTGCTCAGCAGAAAATCCAATGTTGTATAAGAAGTGACAGATCAGTTATTTGATAGAACCAGCTTTGGTGAAGTTCAGAGAGTTTAACCTCTACTGACTGGTGACTCTGTTCAGCCCTGAGGACTATCAGTGGGTAGATGAAATTACATATGTGTTGACGATGGTCAAATCAACAACATTTGATTCTACCCACCACACTCACACACTTGGATTCAATTTCTGTGTTTGTGTGAGTGTGTCTCTGTTCTCTCTGTCCTCTTTGCTTGTTTTAGTTCACTCACTTCCACCATCAATATTTCTTTAATGTTTTCATTTTCACAAACTCTTTTCAATTCAGATTTTCCACTTATTTTAGCTAAATTAAGAGAATATTAGCAACACCCCCAACTACATTTTATGTCTACTAATGGATGATCTAGTGACAGCTTTGGCTAAATTTAACACTGAGATTTACAATACATTATTTAACAATATGCTGCTTTGTGGTCCTCTGAAAAATCAATGAATTATATGAAGAATATGTCATTGTTGGTTTATTTGACTGATCATTGCATTTGTATTATCTGAGCTCCTCTGTTTGGTATTTGGAGATCAATTGATCATCTATAATTTGGCAGTCATTTGGTACACCCTTTTATCCAAAGCAACTAACAAGTGACGTACAAAGCAAGCAACAAATCAAAGTCACAGAGAAGCAATTTGATGTTTTATCATCAAATGTTTGTTTCATGAAAAATAAAAGAAATAAGCTAGGTTACATCAGAAACTAATTAAGACACAGTTTACAAATGCTCCCTTGTCCTCTGCATCTAATGTCCTATACAGACGGTGTCCAGAATCCTCTTGAAAAAGTGCATATAAACTGTATGTGCATGTGTAAGTGGAAGTTTGTGTTGGTATTTATGTGACATAGATAATTTTAGTAGCTCATGAGTTGTCCACATATGACTCCATATGCTTTTAGGTAAATTGATACCAAATTTACTTATCTATTTAGAGAAACAATGACCTTGGCCCCCTATACAATAGCCTGATTTAGTCATCATGGGTGCATTTATGGCCTCAAACGAATATATACAGGTTTGCATAAATACAGTATGTGAGTGTATATATAAATATAAATACACTATATGTATACTCACACAGATATTCAGCCTCCTAATTGCATGTCCTTTACCTCTGCCACCAGTGAGTCTGCAATCAGGCCACAAGGTCCAATCAGCTTTGGGGAACAGGGACTTTTTTGGATGTAAATTCTACAGACTGGGTTTTGTGGGCAAAAGACTAGTATTAGACCAGACCTTGCATATTAAGTGCAAAAATGACAAGTATAACATATTTCAGAGGCATGAGATTCCCTGAAAGTAAGAATTCTAAGGGAAAGTTTGTTAATTAAAAACAAATGGCCACACATCTAATCTCTTGTCACTTAATATATGTGAGGCAGCCTGTTGCTTTCTCTTTTTCTTTTTTCAGTGCATTGATTTGCAAATATGCTTTGCATATACCTTTTTTAATTGTTTATTTAAATTACATTCAGTTGCCAAATGGTGAAGTCAGTTTGTGTGTGAGGGGATTTTTTTGCCACCAATGCATGACTCCAAGAGCGCCTCCAAGAGTACATAATTTTACTAAGATATAGTGTGATCTGCCAGTAAAACTAGTGCACACCAAGCAGAACAGTTACTGTCCTTTTCCTCTTTCTGTCTTCACTGTCCATCTTCCCTCCTCCTTCCTCTCTCCTCTCCTGGTTGCAGTTGTATTTGTGCGCCTTGGGAAGATTACAAAGAGGCGCTTTGTGAGGGGATGCAGCTGCTGAAATCCGACTAGATCCAGCTGAAGAGAGAAGGGAGCAGGTGGGTCAACAACGCCACCCTACCGTTCCCAGAATATCAGGCTGCAGAGCTGTGCCTCCCTCCCCCACCCACACATGCACACACATCCTCAGAGCACCCCTACCCCACCCCAGCACACACACAAACAAACATTATACCATGTCAAAATACAAACACAGTAACACCCACAAAACAGCAATACAGCGATACGAACATGTCAAAGGACTGCCTCAGTGGAAATACTGCCCACTCAAACAAGTGTGCATCACTGGAATCATTCATACAGTGGGAGAATATTAACAGAAAGTTAGAAAAAACAACACAAATAATTACAACAACACAAAAACATAGTCCTAAGTACTGCTTCACTAAGGTCATCTGCCAAAACTAAGTTGTGGCTTTGTAGTCTTATTTAATTATTTCATTAACAGTAGTAATAACAGGGGCAGTCAAAGTGCAGCAGAAAGCAGAGGAAGATCCTGTCCGCTTTGTGAAGTTTATATGTTAACAGGTCAGTTTTCTGCCAAAATGGATGTTGGGTTTCTGTATTGCAATAGGGACATTGGTAAGATGACCCTCATCCGGCTTTGTCCAGCTCAAAAAGAGGTGGTAGGAGATGAAGAGGGGAAAGGAATGAAAGAGGAGAGAGGAAGTCATGCAAGAGACTGTTCTTGTTCTTGCCGAGGTGGATCAGATGACATACCATCTTCTCTGCAGGGACCATGATGCTGGACAAAGGTGCCATAAAATGCACATGTACAGATTATTATTATCATTATTATTATTATTATTGATTTATTTATTCATAGGAGAAAGGAATCTGCCAACACACTGAAGTAGCATTTAAGCTGAAATATTAAAAACGATGTTCCCACTTTTCTTTATCGTCTCCATCTTTGCTCTTAATCAGCTCTGGCTCCACACAAGCTGCTTTGTTTCATATGTGCATTCTCTATGGAAACGCGGACCAAAATATGGATGAATTTTAGTATTAACTTTGCATATGTTTTCTCTCTGCCGTCATGTTCTATAAACAAGCTTTTTGATGATCATAAAAGCAGTATGCTAATGGGATGCGAAGGAGTTGGGAAGTAAGGAAAGTTGTGGGCTTTGTGAACTGTTCCTCAGCTTTATAAAACATGTGTCTCTTACTGAAGTCTCTCTGTATCCTTAATAAGAGTTTAGACGCACATTGCTCCCTCCCCCACACCACAGTATACACGTTACCCTTCATGAGAGCAATAATTCAGTCACAGTGATAATCAGTCCTTCTGTTCCTCCCTGAAAATGCTTGAATGTCATTTCATACACACAGTGTGTCCCACAGGGCTGTACCCTGAAAGAGCCCACTGTCCAACACACTTAGTATTCCTGCCTTGAGATTGCTACTTGCAGACATCCCTAACACTTGTAAAGAGTTATGCGAGCAAGTGACCAACAATCAGTGTGATCATTGACATTCAAGTTTTTTTGCTGTCTTGACTCTGTTGCTCATGCCTCATGTGTTTCAAAATAAAATTACTTCCATGGACAGTATGTCACCAGTATCTTCAATTTGTCATCTTTTCTACCGTTTCGGAATAACTTCAGTTCTTTTTATGGGTCAGTACTTTTCTACCATTCATGCAGAAACACTCAGTTCAGTGACATGATATCAGTTCCATCACGGCACTGTCACTCACACCTTGCAGTCTTCTCTCAGACAGACTCTCTGCTTCTTGCACCAGACAGAAAAAACAGCTCCCACTTCTCATGCGGTACTGCAGGTTATTATTCATTTTCTTATCTGTCACCCTTGCTCATCTGATAGTAGAAACAACACATTCTGGATTCCTCACTTGCTCAGATTACAGTTTGTGTAGAAGTGTGAGAGAGCTCATGATTAGAAGTTGGATTTCTGAAAATGAAGACCTCCAGCCATCTGGAGTTCTATCTCTCCACATGTTTTAGAGTGTGGGAAGCTGCAAGAACGTGTCACTGGTCTATATCAAATCACTAAATATTTCATCAACTCTGTGCTCACTCGTGGGAGTGTGGAAGTTATTGTTTGAGTGGTTTTTATTTTTTTCTTGTGGCCAATTACTCTCCCATCACTGTCATTTACATTCATTTACATCAGTTCATTTGTCATGTTAAATTTGTCTAAACCCTGCCATCTGTGTCCATCCAGCGTTTCTTAAATTTAACTAAATGAAGCCATATGCTGTTTATATGGCACTGCTCAGATGCTTTTGATGGCACTGTGTCATATTAACCAACTCTGGACAACTGAAGATGCACCACCTCTCACCCCTATTCCATATCTTCACTGTGAGAGTAATGGTCTCCATATTGCCTAGTGAAGCGTCATGCTTGATTGCCGCCATTCTCACATCTGCTTCCTGGAACAGCGGCGGGGAAGTCTCCAAAGAGCTCCCAGCGGAGTGTGGGGCATGTGTGCTCACATATGAGGCGAGAGTTTTAGACAGGGGCTTGCCGGCGTGGTTTATTTTCAAAGGGTAGTGCTGAGGATGTGTTGAGAGGTTGAGGAGTTGAGAGAGCTCTCTGCACTCTGGTTTGGGTTTCACCTCCCTGGGACACAGCTGGGGGTTTGGGGTTAGGAGCCGGGAGATGAGGTCCACAAGGATTTTGTGTTTAAACAACAGCACAAACAAGATAGAATGTTATTTTGCTATGTGTATATGCGTCTGCAAATTTGGTACAAACTATTAGTTATTATATTTATATTCAAGGCAAATAATGAACTAATCCCACACGTGAAACTAGTATCATGTGAGGGATAAAACATGCAAACAGCCAAACTGAACTTTAGCAGAACAGGGAAGTAAATCATTTATGCTTGTCCCAGCTAACTGTCATATCTGCACCATTAATTTCCCTATTTTTCACCAGCCACACTAACATGTGTAGTGATACACATCGCTCCAAGCGGGCCACTTTGCATTGAAAAATGTCTGGGTCATATGAAATATGCAGAAAGCTGAACTGAACTCATTTGGTTATTCAAAGCTACCACTATTTCTTTTCAAACCTACCTCACCATACACATACAGCACATTCCCCAGCTGTCACAGCAAACTGGGAAGTTTTGAATGCAAAATAAGATGCAAAAGTGAAAATTTGCATCTACAGTAAATTTCAACTGAGGCAGCACTCATGGTTTTGTGTTATATATATTACAGTTCTCAAAAGCTTGAACCTGGACACTATTTAATGTTTACTGCAGTTGTGAGCAGCTGAAGTATTTTCTGTCCTCAGTCTTGTAAGCATGGAATACATACACTCATCGGTTACCTAATTAGGTACAAACTGCTAGTGCTGAGTTGGAATCCCATTTACCTTTAGCTTTAATTCTTTCAACAAGTTGCTGGAAATATTCCTTTTGAAATTTTGATCCATATTGATATGATAGCATCATGCAGTTGCTGAAGAACTGTCAGCTGCACATCATGATACAAATCTTCTGTTTCACCACTTCATAAACGTCATAAATTGCTTTCCAGAAAATTGATAATTTTTACTACTGATTCTACCGGGTTCTGCTGTAAAATGCTGCTAAATTCTGCTTTTCCGAGTGGATCTCAATCAACCTCTTTGAACTATTCAAGACTACATGAATCATGTGACCCACTTTCGTTTTTGACCCTTCAGTGTCACAACTCTGCTATGGAGTACGTTTGAGATTATGAATATGTTGCCAAGACAAGCTCAACATGACTTTGGCATACCCAGCAGATTCAGGATCATGTCAAATTGTCAACAATGTTATCCGGCTAACTTTTTATTTCATTTGGACTCCACTTTATGTTTTACACTCTCTTTTTGTCATCATCTGACAGGCAGCAGAATCATCCCTTCTGATTACACTCACTGTTATTGTTTTTCCACACTTTCATTACTAAACCACAGAAATCCTATTTTACACCCACGTCATCAAGAAGCAATGACACACTATACTGTACATCTAGATTGCAAATAGAAAAACAGACAGACAGCATGTCTGGATTTTTTTTTTTCCTTTTTTTAATGATTCTTATGGCTTCTCTGCATTTTCTGCATTGTGTTACCTACCAAACGCTGAAGCTGCGACAGAGCAGCTGCTTGTGTTTTTTCGATCAGACTGGTGTGGACCTGGGAAGCAGAGCATGTGCCACAGTGGAATTCAGGTGCCAAGAACATTATTTTCCTTAAGTGCTTACAACTGTAAAAACCAAAGTTGATTCCCTGAGACTGAATGTAATTACAGGCCGTTTAAATTGAAGAAAAACTTGAAGCAGCAAGCTCTTCAGTTTTCACAGAACTTGAGAAACATTATGTGGTCTGTCTAATATCTGTTTTATTTGAATGTTTTAACTTTCAAGTTGGTAATTTTTATAGGCTGTGTGTGAGGAAAAGCTGCTGGCTGTGGTGAACCCAAAGACTATAAATTGTGGAAGATGTATTGGGCTTTCATATTAATACTAATATACAAAGCATCATCTGGAAAGAAATGTGAACTAGTATCTGGTAACATCTGTCCATTGCCTAATTATTCTTCCAACTACAATACTAGCTGAGCTTGATTAACCACCAATCTATTAACTTGTCTGAATTATTGCCTGGCTGTTTGTCTTCCTAGAGAGACAAACTTGGCGGAAGGATGCACCAAGTGTGTCCTGTATCTGGCAGGGGGCTTCTCCCAGTTTGTGAGAGCGTGACGGTGCACCTGTCAGAGAGGAAGGCCTGGCTAATCGCTGTAAGCTGGCTGCAGAGTGAGCATGTGTGCTGGGGAGATCCTCGAGCCAGGAGGACATGAGGGGGGACATGCCTGACCTAAATTGTTTTAAAAAGGAGGACGTGGATAGAGAGAATAATTCCTGAGATCATTCCTGCACCTTCCCTCTGCTTTCCCTGGTCCTTGGGTCTTCCCCTTCCTCTTAGACTCCTCTCATCTTCCAACAACAGAGCATTTTCACTTGTTGAATCACTGAAAGAGTGATTGCATCCTTGCTGGTATTTGCTGACTCATCTCTCCTATAGACTACACCTTCCTGGGAGTATCTGGCCTGTCATTGGCTCCCACAGGTGTGATAGAGCAGAGACTATTTCTCTGGTCTCTCTCACTCATTTCCTCTATGTTGAGTCATTCTCTGGGAAAAGCAAATCAGCACTCCGCCGAGATTCTAAAGAATACACTCTCTGGTTCTGTTGACGAAGGGTGAGGTTGTTCTTCTCTATTTACCTCTCGAGGCAGGACCACACAGCGTGTGAAAATCTGGCCCACAGACACGCCTCGATTTTCATGTGCAATAAAAGATAAAAACTGAACACGCTTTCCTACAACAAATGACTTCACGCCACAGTTGAGAGATGCACAATCAGCCTCCCTTTATTGAGCAGTGTCTCACAGTTAGTTGTGTTTACATAACTATGGAAACAGGTAATAATTAAATATGGTTGGCAGTGGTGCAGTCTAAACAGCTGAAAGTAAACAGAAGATTTGTCTGCAGTTTAATATTAGCATGTTTCTCGCTCCATCTGCCAAGTCAAAGGAAAGTTTTCAATTAACGTTGTGTGTGGATGTCAGAAGTCTACCTGAGCTTTGCTTATCCTTCTGATTGCTGGTTCATTTCAGTTGTACATCTTTTTTGATTTATTGTTAATCCCTGCAAATTTATATTACATTGAGTTTGGCCAGCCTGGCTCAGATTTGATTTCGTAAACTCCCTTTGTGTTTGCATGTGTCTTGTGCAACTAATTCCATTTGTCTGGCACTTCCAAATGTGTTTTGGTGTGTCAGTAATCATTTCATT
This sequence comes from Ctenopoma kingsleyae, assembly GCA_032353495.1. Classification (NCBI taxonomy): domain Eukaryota; kingdom Metazoa; phylum Chordata; class Actinopteri; order Anabantiformes; family Anabantidae; genus Ctenopoma; species Ctenopoma kingsleyae. The sequence continues at coordinate 13,205,128 of JAUBNQ010000027.1, forward strand.
TGACCACCATGGCATTCTTCAAATTCAACCTCTCATTTTAATTTCACTAATGCTTCCATGTTTTTCATATTTCGTTAATTTCCTTTAGAATGATCACTGCCAAAGCAGTTTAATTTGCTGCGTGACAAACGATAGATCTAAAGAAGACCATCTAAGAAGCCAATTTTCTATGAATGCTACAGAAAGCACTGGGCCATCACTAGTATTTTTGTGCTTTAAAATAAATTAATTCCCGATGACACAATCAGAGAGCAATTACTGTCAAAGCTAAACTGGACTTCAGAGTTTCATTCTTATAAAGCATACAGCCTTCAAGTGTTGGAGCTGATAAAATGATAAATGTTGGTAGTGAGCTTAAGATATGTCATCAAATACTGACACATATTTTGTATTTGACACCATGAATTTTGAACCATTTAGTTGTGGTGTTAAACAAGCTATATGGCTGTGTCAGTGAAGCACTGTTTCATATGCTGTGCCAGCCAAATGGGCTTTTGTTTATGAAGCTCACAAGTTAACACCTTCCTCAAAATCTGAAAAATTGAACCTTTTGTGGAGACTAATCCTTACAAAAAGCCATCAAGTAGAGTTTTGGATTCCAAATGTTCAGAGAGTAACTGGTCTTTTCAACAGATCCTTCCTAAACATTGGAAGCTGGATTGGGCATTAAACATGCAGAGAAGTGCCTGCTGTCCACAGCTTGTCAATATGCTTCCACTTAAATCCTCATCCTCCTTCTTTCTCTCTTGTCTTTCTCCTCTCTGTTTCTATCCCTTCTCGCCGTGTCTCTCCCCCCGGGGAAGAGTTTGAAGTGGCGTTTCTTGGGCTTTGTTTCCTAAACGGGCTGCCTTTGTTGTGTCTAGTTTCTGGTCTTTGGCAGGGCCTGGATGCTAAGCTGAAACCTAATCTAACGCTGTGCTCACCACGCCGCAAGAGGTGGTTTTTGGGATCCTCTTAGTGGCTGCTGGCTGATTTATTCTGGACTCTACAGGCTCCCTACTGAGGGCAGCGGCTTCCCATCATGGGAACATGGTTTTTGCCTTCCACTACTCTATTCTACTACTTTTAGTGCAAATGCTCCTAGAATGTAGCTCTGTCTTGTTTTATACCTCTTGTTTAGTTAGATGCCATGTTAATATTTTCATGTTCATATTTTCTAATTGTAATGCATTCATTTAAGGTTTGATTAGCACTCTTTTAATTGTGTCATGTTGTCACCGGACTGGATTTGTTCTCAAATTCTAAGATTTGCATAACCACAGCAGGTGGACATTACGTGGAATTTTCTTTTCTTTTTTTTCTTTTTTTTTTTGGTTATTCAGTTCACAGTTCAGTGCAAAATTTAGATGAAAACTTGATTGACATTTAAGCTGTAAAGGTGTATTATAATCTCGTCCTTCACTAAAGGGAAGTGGGATACTGGAGTGAAAATAAACACTTTGTACATTATTTTTCATGAGGAGTGACTGTGGTCAGTTTGAATTATAGTTTGGAGAGAAGATGTAATAAATAAATATAATGGCTGTCAATAAATGGCTATTTGGAGCATAAATAGATTGGAGTGATTTGAGACATTTTTTCCACTCTGAAAATTCACATTATTCCAGATGACCATTTAACAAACTTTATATATCCATCTTTCAAGTCTACAAGTGTTATTCAAGATTCTGGGATGAAATATCACTCTAATGGCATCCAAAGCTGACAAACAGTGCTGCTGTACCAGTTGCTGCTACTGTAGCTTTCTCATTCTACCTGTTAGGCCTCAACACACACACACGCACACACATTTACCCATACACGTAGAGTACCATGGGTCCCCTGACCTGACTGGGCTGTGGGTAGCTTGTAACCCAAGTGTTTTATTAGCAACTGGTCCAACACAGCTAATTGCTTCCTGAGGGAGTCGCCTCCCTCCACTCAGTGACTGATTAACGGCTCACATTATGTGTCTCGACAACCTTGACAATTTCGTTTTTGGTCACAAAACTTTTTTATTACACTGCACAGCCACAAGTCTCCAGTGTAAATCTCCCCTCATACATTTTTTTCACAGCGAGGCAGTTAAAATATTTTGAAACTTTTTTAGGGTTGTAATCAATGTTTATTAATATGATTTAATAATTATTTTAAATAGTATTTTAGTACTTAGTTACTGGTATTGTATAACACATTATTCTCTTCTCATGTGTGACACATGTATGATTCTGTATGTTTAGATTATTAAACAAGATTCTTTTTCCACAATAAAGATAATGAATCTTAAACTGCTTTCTATCACTTTGTCACTGATACTGTTTTACTTTTACTCTTAATCAGTTTTCAATGAATGATGATGTATTACTGCATCACATTGTATCATATCTATAGACGATCTACCTCATGTGAAGATTTGTATTAATTAACATTTTAGTTGTTAATTTTATTGTGGGAAAGCAGTTGGAAAGAAAATTACATCGTAATTTAATATTTTTGTCAGAATTCCTTTGCTTGGGGAGTTTTTATTTCCTAAAAATAGCAGCACACTGTGTATGTTTCTTGTTTCACAAACAAATCTGGGTCTTTCAGATTCAATAGAAGTTGTTTTCTGGTCATAATCAGATTTGCTGGTCATTTCTCTCACAGGCCTTTTATCTTGCTTTTCCAAATTTTATTATTTTCTAACTTTAATACCACTTGTTCAAGCCTGTTAGCGTCAACAGATTTACTGGTGCCCTCTTCCTCTCTGTGTCCATGTGTGTGCGTGTGTGTGCGTGTGTGCATTTGTGTGTTTTCATGTGTGAGTTGTCACATACATGCAACACACGTGATGTAATATAATAATGGACTAAAACCAAGCATCATCTGGTTTTTGACCTGTTAAGTCCCAAAAGTAAAAACTTGAATATATGATCAGTCGACATCTGAGTGGGTGGACACCAGTTCTGTGGCTGCTGAGAATTCCCCCTCATTTATTTATTTTCTTCTTTGGGACGGACATTTATGTAAAATGCATCTTTTCTTCCTCTTTCTAAAACTTTGTTCTTGAGGATGTTAATTACAAATGCTGAATCTCTGATCTTAAAAAGCAGTCGCTGGTTTCCGGATTTGTCTTGTCTCATACATGACTTTGATGATGCCATTGGGAGCTATGAGCAGATGGGTTTCAAAAGGCTGCGTTCCCCAAACAGGATATAGATGATGTGTAGGCCCGGTGCTCTCTGGACCAGGGATCAAATGGTGTTCTTCCACCCCCTACTGCTCCATCCATCTCTGCAGGGTGGGCTCCGGACGGGCTGCCTGAGGAAGAGGAGGTCTTCCTCAAGTGTGTTTCAAGGTCACATTGTGACACATGCTGCAACCTCATCACTCCCTTTTATTCATCTGGATGTCATTATACTCCAGTTCATTTATATATCTTTAATAATTAAGTACATTTCTTTAAGCTTTACTCTTTCTTCAAGATGTACACTCTTCCTCATGCTGTACCTCATTTTGACCCCTGGATACAGCACTCTTCAATTACTGTCACAGATACACAATGGTGGATCTGTGCCCTGAAACCATGTTCAGGCTATCTCTGGTAACAAAAGCATACTTCTGGTTTGGACTTGGAAGAACTCCTCCTGTGCCTTCTCTCAGAAGTCTAGAGCCAACGTAAAGTACAGAAATACGTTATTGACATGTACCATTTGTATTTAAGAGTTTTCTTCAATGCATTAATGTACCAGAATGTAGGACATCTGTCTCAGAGCAGACTTGTCTCAAGGATCTGTCTGCTGCAGTGCGCTCACATTTTCAGCATATGTGCAGCTGTTTTTGAATGGAGGACAATGGCCCCAGAAGTGACCTGATGCTGGGGAATGGTGGTGTGGGCAAAGATGACTAAGTTGGCTTAATTGACAAATTCTTCTGTCCAATGTGATGGTGACAGAGTGGGCAGAAGATCTGGAACGTGGTACAAGATTCATGGAGGCCAGAGGGAGGAGGAGTCATTTTCACATTAGCAGAATCACATTTTGAGAAAGATGCAGCATTCCATGATTCCTTTATTTGATTAGCTGTAATGTCATAAATGCAAGAATGTACTCTGATAAATGGCAAAAGAAGCTGATGAATTAGTTATTCACGTCAGCAAATACCCACACTAGCTTGCCCTCCCCGTCCTCATCCCATGGGCCACATTGCCTCCTCAATCTGCAATATGGAGCATAATTATACTAATTTCTCTCAATTGCATTAGCGAGGGCCTGGAGAAAAGAAAGGCAGTCTTTCTAAGCAGGAGCCTTGACTATGCAGTCAGCCTCCCTGCACCTCAGAGAGCAAGTACAGGGGGAGGCAACATGACCCCTGCCCACCCCTCTCCTCATTTGCCTGCACTCCTCTGTCCTCCTTCATTCCCTCCAGCTCTCGTCCCTCTTTTCTCATTCCATATTTTCTTCCCACATGATTGCTTCATCTAATGCGAACTGAAACTTACAGAAAACACTGAAGTGATTGTGCTGTTTAAAAGTGTTTGTAGAATCTGAAAATATAATTTTTTTCATTTTGGTTATCCATCTTTTTCTTTCACAGAAAAATGTGACTATGCATGTTATGGCTTCTGTTTCTGTGGCACTGGAGACCTCTCATATCCCTTTCAACCTGTGCTGAAATAGACCCATACTTCCAACTTTACTGTACCTCCAATATTTGACTGCTGCTCTGTCAATGCAAGACAATTCACATGCATCTCTTTGGCCCAACAAAAGAAAAGTAATCACAGTTCTTGATATATTTGGTTCAGTTCTGTCTATATTTTTTACTTTTAAGTTTTTTCTGACATTGCCTTATATATATATAAACTGTGGATTGTATATATACATTTTTAGATTTTTCTTTCTATATTCTCTTCCCATGTAGAGCCAGCCCTCAATGACCAGGTCATATCAGACTGGCCTGGTGGATAAGGGACTCTGGGGTACTGCAGGGTGCTGGTAGTGGGAACACAGCTTCAGTTATGAAAGACACCATTGTCCTATCTGGCTCGCCAACATAGAAAATGAATAAATCAAAGAGGAGAGATCAAGAGTGGAGGAGAGGAGGGGATAGATGGGGGCTATCTGACATCTGCATTTTTAAACTGGGCATTGAGCTCTGGAAGAATGTTGTTATCATCCACATTCAATTGTTTCACGACTTTTGCACTGAATTATAACATTATCTGATCTCTGATCAGATCTGTATCTCCTCTCTGCCATTGCACATTATCATAGTCCTCAAACATATTTCTGCTGAATTTTTGCTTTAATTAAGCAGTAATCTTATTTCATTTTTTACCTTCTCTTGTTGTAAAAATAAAACATTGGAGTAATTTAATCACTCCAAGAATTATCCAGGTTAGCTTTTAGAAAAGAGAAAAATGGCTCCTTATCTTTAAGATTGTAGTTACTGGAAAATAATTGAATTAAAAGGCTACATATAACCTGGCTGTTAATAAACACCCTTACAGTTTGTCTTGACCACTCTGCAATGATCAGTCACATGTGTCACCCTGAATTCTTGAGACAGCTATTTTTACTTCCATATCAGGCATTTATAGTGCCCAATATGGATGTTGTGCACATAGAACTCTATTTCTGTTGATTCTGAGAATTCGCTTCATGTTTTTGCTTGAAACAGTAGGTTTCATTGATGTTTCATAATTTAGTTCAGATTACTTATACAGTAAATATGGTTTACATATTAGTGCTTCTACTAAAAACAGAGGGCCTTTTTAGTGGATAAATCTGACAAGACATGGATTCCATTTAAAAAAAGACCCTTCTAATAGAATCATCAGCTATCAACTACCACAAATAACCTCAAAGTATGGGACTTTCCCAAAAAACGATCAAAGGATAAACATGGATGCATGGACAGATTCTTTTTTGATATCAAGGTGTCCATGTGGCCACAACAACAATTTCTGCTAAACTAATTTGCAGCAGCAAATATGATTTGCAGGAAAAGTTATGCTGACCAGTTTACACTTTCTATTAACCTTAAGAAGGAAATTGTCCACATTAACATATGTGGAAAGTTGCAAAAATTAAAATGCATTTAATTAATTTTCTATTAAAAAGAAAATTTTTTTTTTTTCAGTTTTGTAATTAGGTATTAATTTATTCATTCATTTATTCGTTCACAAATGAATACATTAATAGGCTGTACAGAAAAATTCTGGTCTTTGGTGTCAAAGTTCTTGCACCAAGACTTCAGCGCAACACTGAATGTAATCCGGACCACAACTAGGTTTGTTGCATAATTGGGAAAACAATTTATTAATTTGCAAACCTACTTTCTGGAAGAAAGGTTTAGACGATTGGGACATTATGAATGTAATAGTATGATAAGTTCATAAATTCAGTGATGAAGCTGTATCATATGACATCAAAGTGTCAGAAGTCATTGTTTTGCAGGTCAAGATTAACAGTTCAAATCCTAAACTTTGTATTTAAAGACCTAAAAACATAGTTCTCTGCAGAACACATTCTCATCCCACTGCGTGCCATAATAATTCTTCCCATTTAATGTCTCAATACCGGCACTAAAAAAACCCTTTGGCGTCACTATTTGACGCTTTGACGTCATGGGAATTACGGCTGCTGCCTGTCTAACCTCTCATCAAACCAAACAGTTAAGTGTGGAAACATCACGGTTTGATTGACTTTATGAATAAGGACATGGGTTAGGGTTAGGCCCATAAATTTCAAGGGTTAGGTTAAGTTAAGTTAAAAGATAATAAGTACTTCCTGGAATGGTCTTGTTACAACACATAATATTTCACACAGTCAGTTGACATCCCTCTTCGTCTTATAATGATGCTTCCCACTTGGCATCCCAGTATGCTGTGGGATGAGAATGGGCTCGTCTGCATTCTGTGTGCACTGCCAAAGAAATCTTTCTCTCCTGCTTGAGAAACATGATTGGTCGCTATCAAACTGAGTGATCATTTTTCATAACAGTCACATGTTATCTGTATTAAAGTCAAGGTCATGTCTTACATCCACACCTGAGATATGTGTAAATGTAAATTATGACGCAAGTAGAAATTTGTTATTAGCTTATTGTAGAGCAGCCAGTGATAAGTCTGCTTCATTTTATCCACACAAACTTTCATATTAGATGTCACTATCTGCCTTCATTAACAATGACAAGCCAATTCACTCATTTTCAGAATCTGATGTGGGAGCACATGGGCATCAGTTCCTCTGCAGCCTTTCGACTAGTATAGACTGGTATACTGGTGAATACCAGTAACAACAAGACAGCAGCTGGCTCTCTGGTCCAGTTCAACACAGAGGCATTTTGCTGCTGCCTCCTATCCCAGGTGTGTGTGTGTGCAATTGTGTGTGTCTGTTTGTGTGTGTGCCTGTTCAGAAATGGTGTCTGCACAATAGCCGCCCTGTGTGACCCTGTGCATCTGTGTCTGCCCAGACAAGCTCTACTGTCCTGCTTGCCACTGGGTTGTCTCTTCAGCGTTGACAGCTCACTACAGGTGCCCAACACATCTGGCACGTCGCACAACCAAACAGACACACATCTGCCGAGGCACTGATATAAGTTAAATTAAGACAGGCCTCAAAGGAATACACTAACACAATCAGGAATTTGTGTTTCCAATTGGCCTTCAGTTGCTACTTTAGGGTGTTAGAGAAGTTAAGTGACTTTGTTTTATTTGCAGTGCCACAAATGTGTTCATTATTTGACCAGGCCACAAGTTCATGACCAGACCTCTAGTCATTAATGAAAGTCTGTGTCTGGGTCGGGATTCTGAACAGTCATCACACTGTTTTTTCATCTAACACCCCCTACATCTTTCAGAACCAAACACATCCTGCACATAATCAGCGCTCTGTCCCACAGCAACCTCTGTTTGCTAACTCTGGACAAGCAAAAAAGTTTGGTTGAAAGAAGCCATTTGTAGACGTTTTTGTAAGCTGAAAGAACATTTGTAATTCATTTGGTACTTTCTGAAACGCAGTGCCACCCTGCAGTTGGAGTTCATTTATGCTTCAGTGTGCAGCTTGCTGTGAGCTTTTAGCCACACCAGACCAGCTATGGCCTAAGCTATGCAAATAAGTCGTGTAAGTTAGTTTCTGTGTTCTGGCAAACAAACAAACAAACAGTAGAAGCACTACTTGGTTCACGCTATTGGCAAGCAGAAGCAAAATGTGCAAATGCAAGCCAGGGGTTAACAGTTACACTTCCTTCTTCACCTGACTGGATATTTGCATGAGTGTCTGAGGAGGAACCATTGTCTGTTCTACCAGAAACTGATACTGATCAGTTGCTGAAGATTGTAGTATGTTTTAAGTTAAATTACTCACTAATAACTTGTGAAATTGAGCTGTACACATGTTTGTTATGTGTGAGGCTGTGATTTGTTCCCTGTAAAACACCTTCAGGAAAGCCAGCATCAGTAACAGAATCTGTCTTCCTGACTGAACGCGATTTTCGCCTACACTGCTGCTCTAGGTCCAGTAGGTCAGGTCACAGGACATGACAGTTGGCCAGTGGCGAGCAGCCTCCTGACTAGTGCAAAAACCCCCAACCGCCTTCTACAACTCTCTCTGTCTCTCTTTGGGTGGTCTGTGTTTACGAGCTCCAGGAGCAGGTCATCGCTGTGCTGAGAAAAGGGCTGCTGCAGGGGGACTGTTAATGGGTCAGCCCTGAAGGAGAAACTGGGAATTTGTGAGTTGCTGTGTGCAACTTTGCATTTGTGCGTGTGTCAATTTGGATTTCCTGTGTGCAGAGGTGCTGGAGAGCAGAGATGGGGGTTAGATGATCCTCTCCCCAGACCACATGTCCAAGTCTGCTGGTTGATCAGTCACACTTCTGCCTGCATAGCCTCTGTTCCTCTGTATGTTCCTGAAAAACCTCTCGGTTCATCAGCACTATAGTCATATTTCATAACTATTAACAATTAGCAGCAGAATCATGACAGTTTCCATTAACTCCTGAATTACATTGTTTTTCTAAATCACAGTCAAATATGAGTGATTCATATTTGTGAGTGTGAGTCAACATTGTATATCAGAACTGGCTTGAGGTTAGTTTCTATACCTCAAAGTGAGATTAAAATGGATTTGAAAATGGCTGTAACTCCTCAACGGTTAATGCCACACTTTTGTAAAACCCTTTGAATTAAAGCAGAACATCTTGACTTTACTCACATCTTTCATTATTTGACTTCATATTCAATATGCGGGTGCACATAGGAGAAAAACAGCAAAACAGAAGGACCGTGGACAGGTGGAGTGCCAAAAAGTGAAACTGATTGCTGTCTATGAGAGCGTGCACAGCCTATTAAAGACGCATACATCAATTTGTTTTTTTGTTTTTTTTTGTTTTTGTTTTTTCATCAATTTGTTTATAATTACATCTGTTTTTATCTAATCTATAATAATAATCTGGGATCTTATCCTCATAAAGTGCAAATCTTACACAGCATCCCTGTGCTAGTAGCGAATGTATGTCTTTGAGAAACTTGAGCGTTTGTGCAAATTGTGCATTCCAAATATACAGAGATTTATTTTATTTCTCACACATTTTCATTATCTAAAATGCTTGCTCTCATTTCCATTGATGCGAATATCTTACATGTATCTGTTCAAGCAGCGTGTGTGTGTGTGTATATGCATGTTTAACATGTCAGCGTAAGAATGTTTCACAGGTATGTATGTGATTATTTCACAAACGTTTGCACACAACTGCTTATTTATTTCCCATTAGCCTGCCATAACAAAATGTTTAACTGGACTCCTGTACTATAATGATACTGCAGCTACTGTGTATGATTTAGCATTTTTCAAAAATATATACTTTTAATATTAGTGGAAATCTGTGTATAAACTTCAAACCTCTGAGTGAGCCGTTCTCAGAGTGTGCTACAGATATGTCATAGCTCTGGATAGCCTATTAAATTAGATTCAGACGTTTTGTTCCCTCGCTTTCAGCAAGGCCACATAATACTGGTTATAAACCATTAGCTAATTTAAGACATATTTACAGCATTCAACATTTGGGACTCGTTTTACTTTTAAGACTGTATTTCATACGAACAATGGAACCTAAGTTAGGCTCATTTCATTCACAAAGTGGAAGGGATTTAGCCTAGCTCACTAACATCACCATTAATCAGACATTATTCAACACTTTTAACACTGCGTTGAAAATGAGAAATGTCTAGTTAGTATTAGCTATTATATCTCTGTTTCTTGAGACCAGTTGTGATTATAGAAAATGATCAGACCGGTAAAACAGTCTCAGTGAGATGTCCTGTAACTTTAACAATCAACACGTTACCCTGTACATTGAATCACATTGTGCAGTGAGTTATAATATGACCAAGGGCAATAAAATTACAAGCACAAATATTGTTATCTTTTTTATTTAACAATTTCCTAATGGTAGACAGCCTTTTCAAATATAAATCTATACAGTGCACAATTCACCATGATCCACCATCTTTATGACCTTTTAACCCCTGAGAACTCCACCATTCCTGTCTTCTCATTCACAGAGCTGTAGCCTGCAGCTCAGGGCAATCCCACCACAAGGCTTTCTTTGACTACGCCTAATGAGCAGACTACGGTACAGGACTGCAACCAGCGTGGAGAGGTTTGTTTCCTTTCCTCCACTTCTTATCAGCTTGTGAATCGAAAATTATTCAATTATATAGATCTCCTCTTTGCTGCGATTATGTCCGCTCCCGGTAGTGCACATTATTTTACTAATATGGTTAAATACAGTTAAATTATATAATCGCTGAAGCTGCAATTAGTCCTGTATGCTTGTTGATAAAGGGGCTAGTATGTGTACTGACAGAGTGCTCTCGCCTCCAAGAACTCAATTTCAGTAATTAAATGTAGGGGTCTGCATTTTGGCTTATTGGATTTATTTTGACTGATTAGCTCTGGCATTGACTGATGGGTAAGACAGAGGTGGTGTCATGTACCTTGCTGCTGCTATTTGCCCATAAGAAGGCATCATGTAAGTCAAAGGGAAGACTAAGGGAAACGTGCTTTTTATGCCTAAACCTGTTTTACATCTGTGCCAAGAACAGTTGTGTGTGTGCATGGATGTGCATGCGTGCACGTGTGTGTGTGTGTGTTTTGAATGGCATTTGCTGTGTTTATTTGGTCAGGAGTGTCAGACAGATTAGCTGGTGTGTTACAGGTGCTATAAAAGTTGTTGCTTTGGACACAGCTCATGAACAGCGTAATGACTCCAAGCTCATGTTAATCTCACTCTGCTTGGCTCCGTCTTGGAGTGCTAGATTGTTTAGCTGTGGGACTGGGCTCAGGTCTAACAGGCAAACAAGGACGGTGCACAGAGCAGTTGAGTGTTCCAGCATTACGCCCACTGGCAGAGGCTGGGAAACAGGCCCGAGAAGGAAAGAGAGAAGGATAAAGAAGGAAGGGTGGAACAAGTTGTTAGTTATGACATAAAGATGTTGATTTGTTATCAAAAACAGAAACTCTCTCCTCAATCTCATTTCTTCTTTTGTTTGCTTTGTTCTGTCTCTGCTGACCATCATTAACAGATATAGAAGGAATGATGTCAGAAGAGAGGAACATTTTAGTGCAAACCAAAGAAGAGCACAGGAATATGCAGGATGGTGTGCGCATTCACTCAGTGTGATCTCCGGGGGGGCGGGGAGTCCACGCTGTTTGTTTTATTGGCCTTTGGGGGAAAGAGGAACAGAACATTTGTGCTGGAAAGGGGAAACCACATGGCCTGAAGTTTATTTGTGGATTATCTTCGATTCTTTGAAAGAGCATCATAAGTCATGGATGTCTGTCCCGTACCAGTTCGCCTGTGCTCTGTAAAACAATGAACTCATGTACTTAGCTTAGCGGGAACAATCACTTCAAAGAAAAGAAACAAATGAACATTCAGCACAACCAAATCAGCACTTCACAATACGATTAGTTTTCTTAAAATGTGTTGAAACCAATGCTGGCGGCCAAAGAAAAGAGATCCAGTTCAGGACAACAAAAAATACAGCCCAGGGTTTACCTACAACCTCATTAAGTTCAGTTCGTTCCAGTTTGTAAAGGGCAAAAAATAAAGAAAACAGAAGTCCGGGTCTGACCACAGATCCTTCCAAGCCAGCCAAACCCAAACAAAACAAAATAGACAAACGATGTCAGCCCTACAGCGTCTATGATCGATTTCAGTTTTGACAATAAGGATATTATTTACAATATTTACCAGTACTCACAGCACCACTGTCCTGCTGGTGAGTCAACAGTTACGCTACAAAATGCCAAAGCCGGGACGCAAATCCGGAACTCCAGCGTGACAACACATCTCCCTACCAGCTGAGCTAGTACAGACAACAAGCCTTGTGCTTCATATAGCGGTTTTTAAGATATGATGTGTGGTGACTGTTTGTTGCCGGCTGGTCTAACCAGGGCCGATTTTTTTTATTCCAGCCCATCCCACATATGCCATAAATAATACATTTTAAAACCGGAACCGCGGGCCGTATAAAATCTGGCAGCGAGCCGTAAATGGCCCGGGGGCCAGACTTTGGACATGCCTGAGGTAGTGTCTTTGCTTGGCCAGCAGACAGGTTTAAAACTCAGGTGTAGTTCAGAACCACAGTGTTTATGAGGTAGTACGCTGGTGTAATCCAAGTAATTGTTTATTACAGGCCTCAACCTATGTTATAAGTAATTACTTTTGGGTACCCCTTTCCTGTAAAATTCATTTTTATTTCCTGTCTGGGGGTCTAATGCCAAACTCTAAGCTCCTCCTTCCAAAATGTATATAGTTTACTACACCTTGTGAATAATATTACATATAATTGTGGGGTTTCTGTGAGCTACACAGTTGTAAAATACATGCATGTGCTATTAAGAATCATTAGACCTTTGATGGTGCAGAGCTATTCCTCAGTGACACTCTATTGCCTGTGCCCATAAAACTATGTGTGCCAAGCCTGGGGGCGATTTTTAAGTGTGGCTGTGCTCTAAGAACTACTTCCCTAATAAGATGGCCGGACAAATTGTAATCATTAGCACTGTAGTGAGCAACATGCACGACATGGGTCTCAAAACTCATTAGAGTGAGTTAGCTGGCATGAGGAGTGGGTGAGGAAGAAAGAGAAAGGAGGGAGAGGTAGGGTGCTGTCATACACTCACCTGCGTCTGTTTGCAATCAGGCATCTGAAGCAGGCAATCCAATTAGGTTCTAACCAAGCACTGCACCAGTTTGCACTAGCAAGGCTTACGTCATCTCCAACCACACATGGATGCAAGTACCCCTCTGACATACGCATGTGCACATCCACAGTCAGACGTGTGCACAAGAACCCACACAAACTGTGATTACAGTTAGAACAATCACACATGCGCACACAAACTCAGCGGGGTGCAGATACTGCTCACACTCTGATTCACTCTTTGTTGTCCTTCTGTGCCATGTGAAGCTAAGCACTGACTGTGACAAAGCAATCAAAGCTGCAATACCTGTGAATCCTTTGGGCTTAGCGCCCTTTATTCTGGTGCATCACTTTTGCAATTTGGGACCAGTTTTTGTACATGAAGTAACAAATAGTCAGTGATAACTGAATGCTGAGATCATCTTGAATCATCCTCCTTTTACTGTAACCACACACACACAAAAGATAACTTCTGCACACACTAAGAAATGTACTGCACAGACAAGTGTGTACACCCAAATACTGTACACACGTGTTCACATCCACACAGCTGCACATGCTTGAGCAAAACTAGCATCTGTCCCAGATACATCCGTCAGTACCTCCACATCTGTGTGCTCCAGCTCAATCTTTTTGCTCCAGCCCCCCACATCCCGCACACGTTCACCTCAACTGGACTTGGCCTCATGCCACCTCCCTCAGTCTTCCAGCTGAGTGATACATGTGCTAACCTCAGACAGCTATACAGTCCTGTAGCCTATTTAGAGTATTCCTAAAGGGAATGTGATATGGTGGGTTTTATTTGAAACGTCTGTTTTGATTGAGAGAGAGAGATGTGGCAACTGCCTAACTGCACTCACAATGGCCCTAATGCAGAATGTCTTTTCACGGTGACACATGTTCAAAGCTTTTCTGGCATGCTCACTGAAGCAGCAAATGCTGCCTGGCGAACTATTGCTCATCTGTCTCAAACAAGACTTCTCTTTCCAACATCCTTACAGACAGACATCGTTTGAAGGGCATCACTGATGCTTGCTAACAAAAGCATTTCTTACAGATATTGACTGACATATGCCACTGTAGGGCAATTTGAATATACTGTGAGTGCTCTGACTTTATTATGTCATTTTGGGAAGAGTGTTTTGTAGCCAATGTTGCAAAGTGTTGTGTTTGTGGGTTTGGCAGAAGTTGAATGATAATGTTGTTGTGTCTTCAGTGACAGCATCATTCCCCCCTTTACTTTTACCTTACCCTTACCCTGAGATTATTTGTCACAGCGAATCGCCATTTGGATTTTTCTTGGAGGCACGTGTGCTTTTATTGTGTATGTCTATTTTCCTCTGAATGTGATGCACATGTGTGTTTGCAAATGTATGATCTATGTGTTAATGTGTCTGTGCAGGTGTTCGGTTGTGCATTTCTAAGTTGGATCTGAAGTGACACTGCCTGACTCCACCACATGAGCATGTGAAGCTTGTCACAGAATGCCATATGTTGGCTTCCCTGTGTGTCCCAGAGAGCATGAATGTACTGCATACATCTGTGGGTTGGTAGGTGAGAGCACTCACCAGAGATGGTTTCCGCTAATCTGTATTGAAGTACTTGCGGTCAAATTAATACAGATTACCATAATCATATTTGGCTGTGACATGACATTGATTTCCGGCCAGCTTTCTTTCATACATCTCCTCTTTGACTCCCCTTTAAATTGGGCCCAGATTGTTAAGGGCCTGTCTGCAGAGTGAGCACACCTTGTTTCAAGAGGCTGGGGCCAGTGGGGAAAATCAGCCTTTTATAAGTATGTAAGGGAAAAGACTCACCCTGCCAAAATGGCAGCCGCCCTGTACACTGTTCAGCTGGCAAACCGACAACCAGAGAAGGAGGGATGGGATTGGAATCCAAGCAAAAGTAAGAGTGATTTTCTCCCAGACGTCCTGTTACACAAAGACAGCATGTAAGAACGTGAGGACAGGAGTGTGAAATGGTTTTACTGAACCATTAAATTCCTTGTCATTATTGTCCTCTTATGTGTTTTGTTTCTTAATAAAAAATAATTTCTCTTTATTTATATGGGTGCAAACCTATCTATTCAGTTTAAATCACTATACTGTAGTCTGACCTTAGAAAAATATTTGGTTTACCAGTTGCTATATGACCTGAACCTGCAAGTGGTTATGTTAACAGGGTGACCCAGACCTATCTCTGTGTATGCCTGCCCTTCCTTGCTGTGCTTTACAGAGTTTTAAGAGTTGTATATTTTGTTGTAAGTTGAGTCTTGAGTCTGAGCAGAGCAGAGCTTGGTAGGGAGGAGGCTCCCATCATATTGAAAACCACAACACCACCAGCGCCAACTCCAATGAGACTTGAGTTATAGCTCCAGTTTCCCCGAAATCAAATAAATAATCTCTCCCTTATTTATTTACATAGGCTCTCATTATGATTTGCAGCCCTTCAATTATTCTGTTGGAGTAGAGGGCTTGCCTGCTGTCATGTCACACTTTGCATTCCTTTGATACATGCATACACATTCATCACTGCTGATTTTCTAACACACGCCTGTCACCTGTCTTTACATTTATATTTCTGTCTAGGTATTTCATCATTCAGTACCTTAAACAGGGTTATAATGCTGTAAAATGATGAGTCAGAACTTTAATTCAGCAGCAGGGTTCGCCATACCTTGATACGAGCACCGACAGAAGCAAAACATTCAGCCTCACTGTTAACACACACACACGTAATAGAAATTTGTCCTTAGTAGCAACAGCGTTACAGCTAGCAGACCCTCCTGACCACGTGTTGAGTGCAGTAATGGCAAAGGCAACGACAGGCTCAGTCCATACTCTCAATAAGGCTCCCCAAGTGCTAGGTGTGGAAAGGTGTCTGGTAATGTGCCTGACCGCAGCACTCAAAGAGCACTTTGTCTGCTCACTTCACACCCACCGTACCTGCTCATATTGTGGAAACAGCCCAACGTTGTCACATGGTTGATTTAATAAAACTGGATCCCCAAAATGAGACTTCTAGTGTTTCAGGGGCGCAACAGTCGTAATGGAAACACATATACTCCATCCCCCTCCCCCACCCCCCTCTTTAGCTTTACAGGCATCCTTCCAGAGTCAGAATGAGTGCGGGAGACCCAGAGTAAATGGATACTTCCCCACTGTGAGACCAGTAGTCTGGGTATGGTAAGACGTCCATCACAAATTCATATCAAGTCATAAGCCCGGCTGTTGCTGGAGCTTACAGACTTGTTAAATGATGATTGCGAAAACATAAAAAGTCGAAAAGGAAAATAATGGTTGCGCCAGCAGGGTTAAAATGTGGCAGTGGTTTTGTGAGTTGGTTTTTGGATCTGTGGGGAGCCTGTTTAGTCTCCCGTATCCCAGGTTAGCACATGATTTCGGGATATGTGTTCACAGGAGCAGCCTTTTATTATCACATCAAAATCAACTGGACTTACATGAATGTAAGAAATTATGATGAGGAAGCTCAGATTTTACGGTATATCAGCCAGTGTTGGCCAAAGGCTGGGAATGCAGCAGGATGATCAAACTGCCAAAAAGGGTTGGCAGTATTGGAGGCCTGAGCTTGGAAACCATGGAGGTAGTAGCATAGCCTACACTACAAATTGATGGAAAATAATGGATTTTAAAGACATCTTCTTAAACCCTGAAAGTGTGAAAAAAGTAAGAACGGCAGCTGTATAGTATCAGTATAATCCTCAGTTATTTCAATATCATAACAATTCAGTCAGATTATCCATTAATACCAATTACAGATTGTGAATAACATATAGAATGTTCTGGATATCTTCTGGACACGGGACAGCACAAATAACAGATTTTCCTGTTCCATATTCTAATAATATAAAGATAGTATGAACAGATGATAATCCATATGTGTTTTCCACACTGCCATTTTACTGTACTTACTGTGTACTGTCTGTGTTGGAATGATTTCCTCTCTCTTGGAACAATATTTATAGCATTTGTCTGCAACCCACAACATTTTGTCTTATGCAGTATTTGACCATTTGCAGACTCACTGAAGTGAATACAATTCACATTTTACAACATTGTGTTACATGTTCTGTATTTGCTTTCATTATTATAAGGCATGTTACTTATTGTTATATGCTGTATAGAACATATCAGTGGTTATTCACAGTGTGTGTTAATTCATTTTTCAGTTACTGAATAAATTAGGCTTTGATGGCTTAGTTTAACACTGAAACTAATTTCAGAGTAGGAATGAAAAGCATTCAGCTGTGGAGCAATACAGATAGCATCCATGCAAAGGGGATAGGAGCAATGGGCAGTGGGTAAGCAGGCAAACACCCGGCGCGTGTATATGTTTTCCCTCTCAGTATGTGTTGACACATGCAGATATTGCCAAGGGACTCTGAAGACAGGGTGGGGTGTCAGAGGTGTGTGCATGTGTCTATGTGTGTGGCAGGGTGGATTTCCCGAGTCCTTCAAAAGCACACTTTGTGGTTAGAAATTGGGTGTAACACAACCCCCATATTAAAATAAGGAAAATGACCCTTAACTGCTGAAATAGCTTTAACTGATAACTATAGGTGATTTAGAAGAGATTACATCACACTGTCTGAGCATGCTCAAAACAACATAATTTCTAGATCACTTAAATTGGTTGCATTACTCAGATAATGATTCACTGATTCATTCCAGGTAGTCAAATTAGAGGCTGATGCAGAGGTGAGTGTTTGACCACATTCAAGATTAGGTTAGTTTTTCACAGACATTATTTCAGTGTGGCTGTTTAAAGCATTTTGTGTCATTAATGGTTTGAGTTCGCCGCACAGTCCACTATCAAAATGTGCTCTTCTTGAAGTATTTGTGTGCGTGTGCATCACACAGTTATCCTCAGCCTCTGTCCAAAATGATTTAGTTGGGATTGAGAGGTTAAATCTTGCAGCCTACAACGTGGAGGTTTACTTCCATAATTACACTTTGCAGGGTTATTCATGTACTTTATGGGTCTGAACTTGTGACCTTGGATGCATCATGGAACAATTTATGATTTCTTTTTTCTTCCCACTTGTACATGATAAACATCTGCAAACCTCCCCAGAGCTGACTACGATGACAACTTACAGCAGAGTTGAAAAAAATGAAACAGCAGAAGTATCCCCTTTTCACTCTACCTCCCTTGCCCCTTCCCTGTCCTCTATCCCTCTCTTCTTCCCAACTCCCATGTGTTTCTGTAGTCTTTTGGAGGTGGTGGGGGAAAAGACAGAGTGGGGGAGACAAATCCTGCCGCACATCTGAGGTTTATTTGGCCTCCCCCTAGGGAATGTGGTGAAGCTCTGCATCTCAAGGAAATTGCCAGGGCTTTTTGGTCGGCTTGGAACACTCTCAAACACACTCTCACACAAACAATCACACACAGACACGTACACACACGCTCCAGTGCTGGCTCCCAGTCCCCCATTCTCCCTGTCACAGTGGCAAAATTTGTCCACTTCTCTAACCCAACGTGCCATGATACTTTAGTGCTGTTTCCGTCCAGTGTGCATTATACAAACGTATATTCCCTTTGTCTCAAAAACAATGTAGTTCCACTCTGGAAAACCCCTGTATGTTTATTTTATGTTTGAATGTGAATTTTGATAAAGGCAACGCAGGCTTTGACTTACTGAGAAAAGATGATTTCTAGGAGGTACCATCAAACAGCTATCATGTCTATGAGATGACTGAAATCTCATTAAAAAGTTAAGACGGGTGAAAAACACTATGCTGCATATACTGTGAGACTACACAGCAACATATTGTTACACATACATATTCACAGGCCTGCCAGTTCGTCTCTCTGCAGGATGAGTTAGGAGAATGCATTTTTTTCTTTTTGTCAGATGGCTGTGTTGGATTTTTGCCAGGATTAATACCTCACCCCCAGACTTATTTGTCTATTTTAAACTCAAGACTTACAGCTAGTAAACAGAATACACAGAATGATACCACCTCACTCCTCAGGCTTTGACTTCCTCCTGCTCCAGCACCCATCCCCCTCTCCTTGTATCTGTTCGGCACCTGGCTGCCATTGAGGTTAATAT
Source organism: Ctenopoma kingsleyae (assembly GCA_032353495.1). NCBI lineage: Eukaryota > Metazoa > Chordata > Actinopteri > Anabantiformes > Anabantidae > Ctenopoma > Ctenopoma kingsleyae. The sequence continues at coordinate 13,224,381 of JAUBNQ010000027.1, forward strand.
CAGGGGAGTTGAACACAGAGGGAGACAACCAAAGACAGGTGGCTCCTCTTGTGACCCGGATGTACTTATCCCCTGATCCCTGGCAACCCTGACAGGAAGTGACTCAATGGCCAAGTGACCTCCCCTGGTGGCCCTTCCTGTCCCCATGTTGCCTTGCAGGAAGGAAGGATGCGGTCTGTTGTCCTCAGGCACCGCTCACTCACTCTTCCCTCCTGAGCTCTGGAGAAACCAGATTATTGATTCCAGGCTTGTCTGTCTTCATGCTTACTTTATATTCTCCTTTTTGTCTTTTCCATTTCTCATCTTCTTCTCTTTTTTGTCAGCACCCACTTTATCCTATTTTGACATCATTCCTTTTTTCTTTCATCATCTTCTCTGTGCCCCTGTGAGATGTAAGTAAACATTGCGGACAACAGCAAACCACAAAAGTCCCTATGCCAAGTCGATTACACTCTAGGGGCTAACAAAACTATTTGATTTAAGGTCTTCTTTTAATTTATTTCTGACACTAACTGTTTATATGTGTTATTGTGTTATTGTTATTTTATTGGCCATACGTTTGCATTAAATACGGCAGTCGTTTCATGTGGTGAAAGAATGCTAAGGTCAGGCTTCTGGGTTTAGTCTGCTCTCAAATGATGTACATTCACATTGTGAATTACAGGACACCATTTGGTGGTAGTTAGGAAGAGAAGGGGACTTCCAGGCAGACAGTGAAAGAGGCCTCGCTAACAACATCAAACACTGTTTTTGTTGTTCTTCTGGCTGTAGTTTAAGAACAGGAACTCAGACCAAAAGTGAGAAGGTCAAGAATAACCTTAGCTAAATGATCTGCTGTATTATTGTTGTTATGCGTAGATGTGAACGCTGATAAAAAAATAATGTGCAGAAGGAGGAAAAAGTTCTTGTTTATGTTTTCTGTCTTGGTTACATAGGCAAACAATATGAATTTGGTCCCACTCAGCATTGGTGATGCAGGCAAATCAGGTGGTTTATAAGTGCTCTATAAAGTCATAGGTTTAAGTTTATAAGTCCATGCTACTTACATATGTCAACATAATGGTCGAAATAGCCTGGAGGGCCATTGCTGGCTGGAATTATTTGGGTAAGATGCTAATTAAGTCTACATAACGTGAAATTATGAATTATGTATCTAAAGAACTATTTGGAGAATAAAAATATATACTGCAGTAAATAAATCATAGAAGATACAGTAAATGGCGGCGCTAACTATTTTTGTATTCTTATATCAGGTTATTAGTTGGATTCCCTCTTTTTAAAAAAAAATAAAAGAAATAGAGAATAAATCCTTTGTGCCAACTTGACCTAGCTAAGTTTTTTTTTGTTGTTTTTTTTTTTGTATTTGAAATACAATTTTGTGACAGTAAAACTGAATTTCAGTTTGGTCCATTTTATGGTGTGATTTAATTAGGGCTCAAATGCAGTTGTTTTCTGTGCACTACTAAAAAAAGATCATCAAATCTTATAACAACCTTGAACACATTGATTTGTAATCTGTAAAAACAGCAAGTCATACACTTCGCAAATGAAAGACTCTCAGTCATCCAGGTAAATTTAACTGGAGGTTGAGTCATAACTCAACATCCAGATTAATAAAATTGAACAAATCTTGTTTACATGGCCCTTTGCACCTTGTTCAGTGTGGAGAAATAAAATAGGTTATGTGGGTCCCATTCCTTATTTTATAAATGACAAAGTAACAGATTACAAAAGACAGGGGACGCACTGAAGTACTGCAAGGAGTGAGTGTCAAGTGAGATGCTTCCTATCCCACAGGTGTTCGTCTCCTCTCTAATGTGAGTCTGCAACTATATCGCCACCTAGTGGTAAAGGAAGTTTATTGTCCTCAAGCTACTGTGGTTTAAATTATTGTACAATATATTCAATAAACAGAGGTGGTATTTTCTGTCAAAGCTTAGGAGGCATGTCTTTGGTAAAGCAGTGATAAATACACAGTATAACTAGGCCCAGAAGGTGTCCAAACTAGCAGTCTGTCACCATCATCTTCTATGTCAGCAGACTATTGGTCTGTGACTGTAAAATCTTCCAGCTGAGCTCCTCTAGCAAGTGAACATCAGAACCAAATATCAAGCCAGTGAGTTCACATCTGGAGTCCATATGGGAGATAGACATCAATATGTCAGGCCTTGAGGCCATAAGTTGGGACTGAGTAGAGCATCCCTACAGTTGCAAAGCATCAAGAACACTCATCATGAATAAATCACTTATCAGAATCTCAGAAGAGGCCAAATACGCTTTAAAAGTGTGCCTCAGTCTGCCACAGACGGAGGGAGAGAAATGGAGAACTGAAGGCTAAAAGGAGAGAACATTTTGTGGAAGCAAGGGAAGGTTTGGTTGGACACGTTTTGCTAATTGGTCTCAGTGGTGCAGCTAATGGTTTTAGGTTTATGCACAAGCTCGACTCAAAAATAAGAGGGAACCAATGAAGGGCTAACTGCTGTGTTTTATGCATTTTCATCATTTTGCAAGAGAGAAGAAGGAGAATATAACATGCAGAAAATTTTAAATGGAGACTGAAATCACCTCATTTGGAGCCTTGCATACTGTAGCACATCCTGCTACTCAGTCATCTATTAAACAGATGTTAGGTGGAGTTCATTTGGAGCTGTTTAATCCATTACTGCCTATTTTAGGTTTCCACACTCCAAACGTTAGGCACACATTTGAAGATCAATAAAATGCCTTCATCCGCTGATATCTTCCATGTCTGCCTCTGTCTTTCAGCCCTATCAGGTTATACATGGTCCTTCTTCAGCAGTTCATTCTGTACATCTTTCATCAACCGTAGCTGAGGCATGTGGCAACAAAGCTCTGCTGTGGTCAGATGGCAACTGTCCCTTAAATAATCCTGCCGTTATCGCTACACATCAAAGCATTAAAGGCTTGCATAATTGAGTTAACGAGTGTGTTTGGTACGTAACCTGATCCTTTATTCCCTGTGAGGACCGCAGTCACAGTGTGTGACCACAGACAGAGATGAGGAGAGAGACAGAGTGAGAAGGCTCTAAAGCGCTGCAACAACTGGGTTCACGCTGTGGGCCTGGCAAGCCACACAGCACTCTGGGCCGGTACCAAGCTAATGAAAAAACAACAGTGGGGTAATGCTGGAGTGGAGCTGGGACCACAGCGCTATCCCCACTGCACAACTGCCCGGTCAACACTGGCAGTGGCCACAGCACCAGTTGTCACGGCCTTAATCCTGCCTGCTGAATGACCTCACCAGTGCCTGCCTGCCTCTCTACAGCGGCTGCCATGGCTCTTTACTGCAACAGCAACACAGTGACCTCACCTACACCACACGCACAATCATAAGCAAAGTAAATAGATACACTTATATAGTGTCCAAAACATGCGAAACCTTCAGTTCAAATGACCCAAATTACAAAAAGCTTACCAGTGGTACCTGGTTGTGTTGATAGCTTTGATTTCACCTGCAGAGATTTCTGCCTCTGCTGCAGTAAAATGAAGGTGAATGGAATTTTGTTGTGATTCACTGAAAAATTAACAGCAACATGTCTTTTCCAGGAACAATTTCTCGCTATGCTATAGATAATCCACAGACGTCGCTTTGGGCAGTTTTTATTGGCACTTATTTTTTTAAAAATGGTCCCAATAAAAATTGGCCATGGTGTGTTCTGCAGATTGTCCAGAGAAACCAGGGTATTGTTTTTAGTAACACATTTCCATTGAATTTTTCAAATATTATTTTTCAATGCCTTGACTAACCGTGTGTGTGTTCGTCTGTGTGTGTGTGTGTGTAGAGTTATGTCAAAGACCTGCATATAATTTTTCCATTTTGCGTCTACAATCTTTCCCTAACCATAATATAACCACTTTACCCTAATCATACCTCAGCCATGTTTTATTTGTTGAAACCAGTACCTTATCATACAATCTTAGCTAAAGTGCAGATATTGTATTGTACAAAGCAAACATTTTAAAAGTATTAGTATAAAGTTTTGCTGAATTGTCCAATATCAACATTCAACTCTAGTTTAAACCTATAATGCATTTAAACATTCTTTGTGGTTTTGGTTTATCGGCACTTAAGCTCCTTTAACACTGACAAATACAACAAAACACAAATGTATCCTGTAAACATGAGGCCAGTTGACATACTGTTTAATGTATATGTACATACAGACCAAATTACCCTGAAGATAGATATTAACAGGCACAAACACAGATGTACATACTGTTCATGAACATATATCCACACACAGACACATTTGTGTATGATGAAAATAAAGAGACACTTGCTCTGTTGGCACCTCCTCCAATCACACACGCCGCCTCCATTCCTTCATCCCAGCTGTCACAACTGCAAAAACTCTACAAATACACACGCACACTCTTACATATTCACACTCACCCACACACACCACTTTTCCTGCTCACACCTTTTCCCGCTCACCATGGTTCTCTCCAGTTGGTGCTTGTGTGCCCACTCTCTGCCACAGCTTGTGTGTGTGTGTGTGTGTGTGTGTGTGTGTGTGTGTGTGTGTGTGTGTGTGTGTGTGTGTGTGTGTGTGTGTGCGTGCATGTGTGTGTGTATGCACATGTCTCATCACCTTTTATTGCTGTGGCTCCAGCTGAGCTCAGACATGAAGTGCCAACCTCTGGACAGTGAGTAATGTTTTATTCTGTCCTCCTAAGCTGTGAAAAATTACGGCCACCTAAAACTCAATCTGTTCTGCGTCTAAGCGCAGCAAGAGAATTTAAATGGCTGTGAGCAATCTAGGCATGCTTTTTCGCTGCTTTGCACCTCTTTACTTTTTCCCCAGCTCTTCAAACCAAGACAACTTATTGGTCAGTCATTGAATCTCATGAGCGGTGTGTGAAATCCTTTTGTTTGTGCTTACTCTACCTTACTTGGTGTGTACAAGTGAGTGAGTGAGTGAGTGAGTGAGTGCATAACTCCAAATGCTTCCTTTTTGACAGAAACGCCATGTGTGAGGTCATAAATCTGATTACCACAGCAACAGACTACAGTGACACTGACGTTTGCAGGAAGCACCCTGGATTAGTGGGGATTTATGGTTGTGTCTTGGATAACACACCAATCATTTGTGAGTGCACCCAGTACCCACTTTCTTAAGATGACACAGTGGCATCTTTATACTTGGAAACAAGACTGTCTTGCACTTTAAATCAATCCATAGAAACACAGGGCAGTTTAAAATGAAATTTAAAGGGTCTATATCCAAAAAAATAAGTGGGCTGAAATAAGGAGCAGATACTAAGGAAAATTGGGCCCCAGGTAGTGATTATTGCCCTCGTAGAGTTTTTCCGTCCTGGTACCCTGGCTCACAGTGTTATGTCTGGATCTTTTAAAGAGTCCAGAGAGGGTTGGGCATGTATTATTTTCAGTACTTCAGATTAAACCCTGCTACAGCTCTCTGAGGCCTTACTAATACAGACCCCCTGCTGGGTTAGAGCAAAATAAAAAATGAAAAAAAAAAGCAGTCACTGTGAAAACAGTGTTAAAACGGAGGTGGAAATTGCAAGTGTGACACTAAGATGCTGATGACGTCTTTGGAAAGGTAATAATTAACACTGTCACCTTTTTTTACGGTGTAAAGGAAAGAGAATTAAACATTTTGTATGATGACAGATTTGAAGTCAGGGCTTGGCTTCATTGGTTTAGCACATTAAAATATGGCAAGATTGAGTGAAATAATCATGCCAAGGCAATTTCAAGCCACCAGAACACATTGTTTTTTGCAGAGGCTCATTTCTCGTCTAGATGAGTTAGCTACAGTATATAGGAACATACACAATGCAGTGAGCACATTAAAAGCTTGTTGTCTGAGGGTGAAATACAGCAGATTTTCTATCAATGATGACAATAGCATGTTCTCTAATCTAATGCGTCCTCAATATTTAGTGGTTGGTAAATATTATGGTGTTGAAATGAAAACATCATTGTGCTATGCCATTGTACTGATTTGTTCTTGTAGAATTAAGGATAGTTTTACCTCTTAAAGCCTTCACATAAATGGTGTCACAGCTTACAGCTCTATGAAATTTGCAACATGTTCTGACTGATTAGTTCATTGGCGACTCTGAATGTGTGTGAATGGTTGTCTGTCTCTGTATGCAAAGATGTACTCTGCATCTCGCCCAATGACAGCTTAAGTTGGTAATACGAAACCTGTAATAGGAAAAGTGGTTAAAATGACAGATGGATGAACTACAAAACTTACTAATCAAGCAGAAATGATTTAAATTTTCTGATTGGTCAGAAGGGCAAACTCAAAAGTGTCACATAATATAACTTTAAATAAATTATTGGTCTAATGATGTCTGTACTCATAGTGTTAGCATATAGTCTAGGATTTTTTATTAATTAAAACATGTCCTCTACAACTACATACAAATCAAATTTAGTGCAAACAGTACCCATGTCACCCATTTCTCACTTAGACACACACATATACATTCGTTCTGTTTTTCTCATCTAAAATGCCGAAGGGAATGAATAAGTGCCAGGCTGTGCCAGTCCACTGATGGTTGTTCTCGCCAAGGCTGACAAACTGGGGTGCCCGCTGGCAGGCTGCCCCCTGCCCCTCCCCGTAGCACTCTGGCCGTAGGCAGCTGAGAGAGAGTGCGGCCAACAGATCAACAGTTGCTGCGGCTTTGGTTGAGCGACTGGCCAGGCTGCTGCACACCACCCAGCCCACGTTCAGAGCATTGACCCTGGGTAAACTATCAAATGCCTGGCCTTTGGGTGCGCCAGCAGAGTGATGTGAGGGCTTTATAACCTTTCTACACTGGGAACACACATGTGTGTACTATGTTCCTCATCATAATATGACATAACTAATATAACTAAAATTATATATATACCTATATATATAATATAATATAACTCCAACACTCCTGTGTATTCATAGACCTTTTCATGTGCTAGTACTGCCATATACTGTATGTTGGTACAGACACTCAGAAACAAACGTAAGCATTAGGTTCACATAATAACCTTGCAACATACTGTCGCTCATTGGGTATATTAAAATCACCTTGACAAGGCTGTTAATTTCTCTGAAACCGGGGACAGATTTCACTGACCCTCTCTATCCATGTTCCCTATTCCCTCCAAAATGCCCAGCTGTTGCCACATTAGACAGCTGCTTTGGAGGAGAACAAATCTCAGCTGTCAAGGGGAGTTGTGGATGGGGGTTGAAGGATTTGGGGGTTCATATTCCCGCAAACCAGTGATTCTCCATTTCCAGCTTTGCACTATTCTATGAGTTGGGTGAAATATGGAAAAATGCTGACAGCAGATTTAGGGACAGAAATAAGAGGTTTCAGCTGCTTGTGTGTTTACATCCCGACACTCTGAACTGTGATCAACTAAGAAAGAAAGCAAAGAAACCTCTATATTTCAACTCCAGGTTGTTGCAAATTTAGGTGCTGGGAAATAAAGACATAGCATATCTTTGATACATGTTCAAATGTTCATGTCCAAAGTGAGTACCACCTCTTTTATTTCTGTGTTGTTTTGAGTCAAGAACATGATAAAAATCTGATTTTAGAATAAAAATATGTAACATCAGATGAACAACATTTTCTCACCGTACCATTATTTATTTAATGAAAATGAAGCCCAAAAAAAATGTGCAGGCATTACTAAGTACCCTCTAAGTACATCCATGGGAATTAAAGGGGTGAGTTTGAGCCAGGTGCCGCTTATCATCAGCCCTTGATTAACTGATCATCAGCAGGTGTGCAGACCGCTATAAAAGACATTTTGACAGTTTGCTGGTCTGGAACATTCAGGTGTGTGTTAACACAAAGCCAAGTGTGAAAGACATAAGCAAAGGTCTTAGAGCAGCAATTGTTGCTGTCCATCAATCTGTAAAAGGTCATAAAACCATATCCAAACAATTTGAAGTTCAATGTTCTACAGTGAGAAATATCATTCACAATTAGAAAGAGTTCAAGACAGTTGCCAATCTTCAAGAGGACGAGTGTATGTCCCAACACATTCACCCCAAGGTCAGACCGTGCCGTGTTCAGAGAAAAAGAAACACAAGAGCTATATCTCTGACCCCACAGGCCTCACTGAGCAAATATTAAAGTTCATCACAGCGCAATTAGAAGACTGAACAAGTCCGGCTTGTTTGCAAGGGTTGCCAGACAAAAGCCTTTTCTGTCTAAAAAGAACACTAAGGTGTGACTGACGTTCCCAAAACTGTATCTAAACAAGTCACAAGACCTCTGGAATAATGTCCTGTGGACAAATGAGACCAAAAAGGAGTTTTTTGTTGTTAATGCCCAGCGCCATGATTTGATGATGACTTGTGCTTGTTCGGCAGCCACAGGACCTGGGCTCCTTGTAGTCACTGAGTCGACCACAAACTCCACTCTATACCAAAGTGTTCCAGAGCAAATGTGAGGCCGTCTGTCCAATAGCTAAAGCTTGGTGACATCCAACAGGACAATGATCCAAAGCATCCCAGTAAGTCTACATCAGAATGGCTGGAAAAAAAGAATGAATAAATTTTAGAATGGCCCAGTCGAAGTCCAGCTGATACGCTGTGGTGGGACTTTAAGAGAGCTGCTCATGAGTGAATGCCCAAAAACTTAAATGAACCAAAGCAGTGTGGCAAAGACGAATAGGACAAAATTCCTACACAAAATGAGAGACTGATAAAGTCATACAGGAAATGAATACTTCAAGTTATTGCTGCTAAAGGTGGATCTATAGCTACTGAATCATGGCGGGTACTTTGTAATACATATACATATACATATACATATACATATACATATACATATACATATACATATACATATACATGTGCTGAAATAGCTCAGTTGGGAGAGTGTTAGACTGAAGATCTTAAAGTCCCTGGTTTGATCCTATGTTTTGGTAGCATATGTGAAACCTTTTGGGGCAACAAGGAGCTCAGTGGTTAGAGCAGTCATCTTTGAACCCATGGGTGAGTGGTTCTATTCCCAGTCCTGCCAGGCTACATGTCAAGGACAAGACACAGAAACCCCCGACGTAGCTCCGACAGTACAGAGTCGCAACCTGTTTATTGGTCTATTGCTTCTTTCTAGATTTGACACTTGTATTTATTTATCAAACAGAACTATGTTTTTGGGAGTTTAGCCTGGTATTATTCATGCTACACATTGTAAAGGTCAGAGGTAATACTAGCTCACTTCAGTTTCCTGCTGTAAGGACCAAATAAAGTCTCCGGGCTGTGATCTTTGAGTGTGTTCTAATGAGTCTGGACAGCCTGGCACTTGAACACAAAGGCAGCTGTATCATACACAAATTTTATATTGCATAACTAGATTACAGAAGGAGAAAACAACAGCATCTCATTACTGGCCACAGTGAACCAGGGTCTAATCAAAATATGCTGCTGTTCTTTGTTGCAAATGTAGGCAATATGTGGACCCCACTACAGAAGAACATCCTCCATGTTATAGAGAGACATTTAAATTATCTTCTGAAATATAACTGGTGTGTGTAGGAGTCAAAGAAAGGCCAGTGACCATTCTCACCAAACCACTGTTTTGTTCTGAGCACAAACAGCTTGTTGGTGGATGATGGAAGGAGCGTAAAACACATGTACCACATTAAAAAAAACATCTACTACTATAAATAAAGACACACTGTAAATGTCTCTCAGCTCAATGAAAATTCTGTGGCAAAATTAACTATAACATACTAGTGAAACTACTGGTGAAAACTTTTGTTGTTGTTCCCAAAAAAGGTTATTCAGCGGAAACTGGACTTGTTTCAGTTCCTTGAAGACGTTTCACCCTCCATTCCAGAGGGCTTTCTCAAGTCCACTGACACCTTTGTTATTGTTGTTGTATGCTGAAAAATATATATTTTATTTTAAAAAGTGATCTAATCTTACCATATTCCTAATTGATAATTTTTTTATATTGAACATATTTATTTTCTGCAAAACATACACTTAATGCAGTTTTAACCTCTGACATTGATTTAAACTTTATTCAGATGTTCAACACCGTTTTAGTGGTGACTTTTTAATTTATATTCCCATATCCCCCTCTAGTGGTGTATTGTTGAAATCACATCTCATGCATGTTCTACAGGTGGCTAGGAGTTGTCACGTGCATTTCAGCTACATTTTGTTTTACAATTATGTTATGGAAACGGTGGAGGTACATATCTTGATGCTCTTTATTAATCAAAGCCTATTTGGAAATTTCTTGGTTTCTCATTATACATGCATAGGATGCATAAGATAATTTAAGAGATGAAAGATGTGAATTAATTAGAGGAAGAAAATAGTTTTGTGCCATTATTGATATAATATAATAATTTTATTAAACAGACGTTTATTTGACTAAAGATTAACGCACAGAAGAACATATGGATGCTTTCTTGAAAGACAAGTTCTAAATGTTTGCTCAGCAGAATATGCACGATATTTTGAAGGTTTGAAACAAACTGTTGATATTCTGTAAGTAAGATCATTGCAAGAAAAAGTATCATTTGAGAGAGAGAAAATATATCACACAACGTCTTATTAAATTCCATTAAACTCGGTGGTTGGTGGGAAGCATTTGCTTAATACAGTATTTGCGCAGATGTAGCTGTATTTCAGCACCACGGACAGCGTGTGGTGTCCTTTGTCGCCCTCATAATCATCAGTCAGGTTTAATTGTATTACTTTACACACAGTCACACAGTAATCTTAAACACATAACTTTAAGTCACATGGTGGTGCTTATTTTTCACTCTTGAAAATTGTCACAGTCCTTACATTAGAACCATAAAAAAGGACCACATTAAGTGTACTGTGAAGCCTGAGGGTTTTATTGAAAGGCGCATTCGAGCTGTGCGCAGTTTAAAGTGCACCGTGTCCGCACTGTTTTGCGCTCGAGGTCGAGGTTTCTGCCACATCATAATCGCTGCCGCTACGACGCGCAGCGCACTGAAAAAGAGCGAGCTTTCAAGAACAGGAAGCGGCAGAACCACAGCGGAAGCCAGAGCGTTTTGCGTTTCGGGACAATTTTATACTCGCACTTTGAGAAGACAGGTGTCGAGGAAAATGCGTTCAACGCGCCGGTGAAAAAAAGATTCTGCACATTGAAGTTCTTTGCTCCTGCAACTTTACAGTCGTGCGTTGTGAAGAGTCGGGTGACATTTTTGTTTTCTTTTGTTTGTTTGCTTCAGTTGAGATTCATAAAGATAGTTTTGAATTCTTGAGAAATGTCTCGCAAGAAGGCTGCCAAAGGCAAAGGCGCAACCAGCAGTCCGTCTGCAGGCAGCCCCACCGGGAAAGGGACCGGGAAAGCTGCGAAGAGCAGCCCGGGCATTGTTCAGATGAACGGGGTGGTCCATCCTAGCAGACCTTCCATCAGCAATAGCAGCGAGTTTTATGACATCGCCTTTAAGGTAAGATGCCTGTTGTTGGAGGTCAGTTAACGCATAACAAAGTGCAACTCACTTGAAAGTAGAGTGTTTTGTTTTTTTATCGTTTTATCATCACACAGAAAATAAGCTATTACAGGATGGTTCGAGTGGGCGCGGTACAAATTGATACACAGCAGAGCCATAGAGGTCATTGTAAACTCAGAAAATAATCATATGGACACTTCTTGGGTCTAGTTTACGGGTAGGATGAGAATATAGTAGTAGGCGCAGAAAACAAAACACATAGTAAACCCTGGTTATGGTTCACTTTAATGTTTGTCGGTGCTTTCCTGTTTAGCTTCAATTGTCTTCCGTTTTACAACCACCTTTATTCATTAAACAGCAGCAAGCCCCTGAGACCAGCTGTGTCAATAGACGATCGATAACCTGGAAAGGTGCACGCCGCCCAGCAACAGCCAACAAACAAATCATTCTCCTGTGCTGTGCAACTGGTTGAAAGCATGTTTTGTCTCAGCAGCACAGGGAGCTGGTTTTGCATTTACAGTGAGCAATAGATGGTTTGCCTCACCTTACTAAAGCGAGCACTTATGTGAGTAGAGAACTGTCACATCACAAACACAGAGATTCGCAGTGTGTTCTCCCAATGTAGCTTCAAGGGACTTGTGCCACCTACTCCATTTTTTTGAAGCGGCTGTTTGATGTGAGTGCAGTGATGGCTTTGTGTTGCTCTTTTTGCAGAACAGTTGAACTTACTGTTCATATTCTTGTTTTATCAAGGATTACATTTCTGCAGCAACTAATAAATTAACAATTGCAGACGAATTTATCTTGTGAGCTAAGTTGACCTGTCTCTCCTTGAAAATTGTACTTTTTAATTTAAATATACAATCTAATCAGTATCATGCAGCCTGGGACAGAATTCAAAGAATTAATTTAATTTATTTCCAATAGTCCACCCTGTAGCTTTTAGGGTACTTTGTGCAAGTACAGCTGCATTGTATTTATCTTTCTGTAGTGGAGGGATGAGCATGTCAATTGTAAAGCCATATTTCATAATATATGGCTTCCTCTGTAATATTATCATTCATCTTCATTGAGGAAATTTTACTAAGAACCTAAGGGCAGGAAAAGACGAGGCACATTCACCTGTGCACTGCTCCAAACATTTAGATCAATGTTTAGGGAAGAAGACATGAGAGAAGAGAAACAGATACACAGATTAAAAAAAAAAAAAGAAAAGTAAGGAGCACAGCACTGTTTAGCGACCCTGTTACTGTACATCATTTCATTCTTCCTCCTCTGTCTTTCATCTCGTCTGTGCTATCTCTCTGCACCCAAGAACCACTTTTGACTTCTATGGTATGGGGCCCACAGTCCCTCAGCTAACCTGATAACAGTAATGACATCAAACCTTTAACTTCATCATAGCTCTGAATAAAAAGACAAATGCACAACTCGCTGCATGGCAGGAATGAAACACAAGTATGTCTATATGTGAACGCGGATGAATGGACAAACACTGAACAACACACTTACAGACAGGATTTAGAGACATCCACTGTTGACCATTATGAGCAGTCATTCACATACACCCTTGTTACTGGCCAAGCACTAAAATACCAGGACAAATATAGCTGAATGATTCAAATGTTCTGAGGACAGACACTGATTTAAAATTAAATATATGAGCCACAGCTCTCTCTTGTTTATGTTATTGCATGAGTTTTTTTTTTTTATATATCTTTGCTAGTTATGTTGACATTTCCCTTCACTGATCAGATATTTCTCACATCTAGCACATTTTCTATACTTTAGTGTTCCAGATAATCCCCACTGAGTTTTTCCCCTCTTGGTTTCCTGAGCAGGTGATGCTGGTTGGAGACTCTGGAGTGGGCAAAACCTGTCTACTGGTTCGTTTTAAAGATGGAGCTTTCCTGGCTGGCAGCTTCATCTCCACTGTGGGCATTGACTTTAGGGTAAGTTTAAAAGTTATGGAATCAAAACAAACGTGCACAAACAGCAAAATCCCCCACATACAGGGCACATGCAAACACACCTGCAACTTTAGGGCCTTTTGTAAAACTGGGCCATAAGTACTAATGGGATTTTTTTAAGCTATTCATTGTCTTTATATGCCCTAGAGCTATACGAATTTCTTGTGATAAAAGCCTCACCAGATAGGATATTGATTTCTTTAATTAGTTTGACATGCTTTAGTTTTGTCAACTCTCTGGATGATAACAGTATCTCTCATGTGCCAGTTTCATGGTCCTATGTGACTACCAGAAAGAATGTGAAATAGTAGTGGTCTGACATTGACGTTGTGCAGTGGCTAATGGGGCCTTGGGCTGAAAATTTCAAAATTGAAATCCCATTCCTCAAATTATTGTGCCACAACAGAATTGTTATGGTTATTACAACTGATGGCACTTTTATGTGAGGAGGAGATGTTGATGTGTTATATAAAACATCCCCTTGTAACCACACTCTCTGGTTTAAAACTACCCTTGTGATTAACCACATTTTTTGGAAATGAATGCGGTTAATCACATTGCATTGAACAAGTGAATTCAATTTCACTTCACCCACACAGATTAGATACAAAATAATTGACATGTCTCAGTCTGGAAGAGGTTACAAGCCATTTCTAAGGCTTTGGGAATCCAGCAAACCACGGTGAGAACCATTATCCACAAATGGTGAACCTTCCCAGGAGTGGCCAGTCTACCAAGATGACTCCAAGAGCACAACAATGACTCATCCAGGAGGTCATAAAATATCCCAGAACAACATCTAAAGGCCTCACTTGCCTCAGTTAAGGGTCATCATTCAACAGTAAGAAGGAGACACTGCTGACCAAAATAACACGAAGATTCGCCTCACGTTTGCCAAGCCTCTTGGGCAAATATTCTGTGGACTGAACTTTTTAGAAGGTGTGCATCTGGTGTAAAACCAACACAGCATTTCACAAAAAGAACATCATTCCAACAGCCAAACATAGTGGTGGTAGTGTGATGGTCTGGGGCTTGCAGCTTCAGGACCTGGACAACTTGCCGTAACTGATGGAACCATGAATTTTGCGCTCTACCAGAAAATCCTGAAGGCCAACAGTTTATCAACAGACTTCAAGGGCACTTGGGTTATGCAGCAGGACAATGGTCCGAACACCATGTAATGATCCTACACCAGCAAGCCCACCTCTGAATGGCTAAAAAAATCAAGGTTTTGGAGCGGCCTAGTCAAAGTCCAGATTTAGGTTTAGGGGGCATTTACTTTTCCACATCTTTCCACATACCACTTTTTTTCCTTAATAAATGAAAGCATGATTCAAAAAACTGCATTGTGTGTTTACTCAGGGTATTTTTGTGTAATATTCAAATTTGTTTGGTCAATTTAATAGTGGTGAGCAGGAGGCATTTTACTTCTTCCCTTCACTCATTACTTTTAGTTGGTGTCTGACCAACTTATAAGAAGTTCTGAACTTTGTGGAAACGCTATATGTACATTTAGTTTGACTTGTTCCTCCATATGTCATTGTAAATAAACCTCTTTTAGCATGGAATTGTAAAGACTTTAAGTCCATTACATAAAGTGTAATTGCAACATTAGATCCTTTATACTCTTGGGAGGCATACTCAAATGGGCTGCTACAGAGTGTATGTGTTAAATCAAAGTATTCAGCCATTGTATAGGCCTGTGTGTGGGTTGGATGAGTTTGTGGGTGGATGAGCAGTTGATTTATTTACTTATGTAACATCTCTTATAACAGAGTGTCTACAGTCCCTATGTACATTTAGGCCTATCTAAGCAAAGCAGGGACCTTCATCAGCTCTCTCTGCCCGTTATATTTACTGCTAATGAAGGAAAAAGTACAAAACTCATAAGGTTTAGTGCTTAGTCAGCTCTTTGGTCGTATTGACTTATTATTTAATTCCAGTGGGGCACCAAGCTTTGTGACATGATCAATTTCATTATCATCCTCACGTCTCCAATTCTCTTCTGCATGGGTTCTTCTTAAATGTTTCAGTTTTTCAATGCAATTTAACTAGAGCTCCAAGAACCCGTTTCTCAGTCATACTGTAGGTCCTGAATTATTAGAAAATGGTGTTGCTGGCATTTTTTCATATTAGTTTTTTTCTATTATTTTGCATTTTGCACTGAATTCACAAGTTGCTGCAAGTACAGAATGAACCAATCTTGAAGTGCAATCTTACAAAGAAACTCAACATACAGTTTATGAACGCATGTAAAATTACCTTTTATGCAACTGTACAATTGTGTGTGTTTATTTGGGAAGTTGTGAGACCAGACTTTGTTGAGAAGGAAAACATGAAGATCCTTGGTGTTTATCTTCCCATGTAGGATACACAGAGAAGGAGAGCAATTGTTATTTATAGAAAAGACAGTTTTGACTTCTTTTAGTTGGTGGGAAACTGAGGCAATTTGCTTCGTATGGGGATTTGATCCGGTTCCCACTTCAAAGCTGCAGTGAGATGCTGTGTTTTCTTCCCCCTCTTATTTATTGTAGTCTCATCTGGTTTAAACCTTGGTATGTTCTCAGGATTACAGAGCTGCACTGGTGCCTTGTTAGGCTTAAAATCAGAGACGGAATAAGAAATACACAAATTGCATTTGATTATAAAATCTCCCTATGAAGGGATTTTGAAAAAAGAATAATCCATATACGAAAGGGTGAAATACAAGACCTTATCTAATTATATTAATTCCATAGACACACTACCCTGTTATAATATTTTTTTCAGTTTCACTCTTTTCAAATGTCAAACTTTCACCAATTACCACTAAAAAGGGAACAGGGCTGATTCAACAGTATGTAATATTTCGGCACATATTTGGTAATGGCATATCGACCAAATCAGGCTAATTTGATGAGACTACATCTTAATAGATCCTTAGGGAATCACACAATTAAGCACTGCCTATAGTACAATTAATGTGTGGACATATATATGTGTACATATCTGTTTCATTCACACAAGCAAATATAGTAGATGAAGAAGCAGTTTTATATTTTTATTATGTGTTCATAGGGAAACTGCATGTTTAAAGAATTGTTGGAATATGTAACTAAAATGTTAAATCCTCTAAACAAGCTTTAATGCCTAAAATGAATGAATGAATTCCACATTTTACTAGATACTCTAAGTTTCATCATCATCAAACTAAGTCTGGCTTTAGAAAACTACAACGCTGCAAGCACAGGTCATCTGTTGCCATGGTTATGGAGGTGCTAACTGATCGGCAGGTGACTGGGAATGACCTGAGGGGTCTTTGTGCTTAACAGTGCAGCCCATGAAGCTCTTAGCTCACAAGAGTCAGAGTGCTGGTGATTTTTTTTTTTTTTTCCCTTTCCTTTCATTCTGTCAGGAGGTCATAAGTACCATGTGAAAGACTGTCAGAATAAATGACTCCTGCTGCTGAAGCAACATTTTGCATTTTTGCTGCCTGAGTGAAAAAAAAAACACTGATGTGTTCTTCATGCTCAAGCTTGCTGTTTGTTATGCTTAGATGGAATGTAGAAACGGGACATGTGGAGAAATACTTGAATGTCCCAAGCACATTTCCTTATCCACTCCACTATCTCTGAATATAAACACATCTAATCAGCTAATGTCACTTGTACTTAAACTTTTGTTTCATGTTTCTTTTTAATAAAATGAGTTAGAAGTATCTCTGCAGGACTTTCTAAAGGGAAACCTTTCAAAGAAATTACTCATTAAATGACACCTCCAAGTCTGTTTTGTTTTATTATGGTCTGGCGCTACAGTGAGTAAGACAGACAGAATATAGACAAACTGAACATTTACAATATATACATATACAATATTATATTTCTTACTCTTTAGTTTTCTTATTGGATTTAAGTTTGTTTAATTAGAGGCATTTAACGATCATGATCATATTAGAATGTTTTCTAATGTAAGTAAAAGAGTTACCAAAACTAGTTAATTGATGCTGCTACCGTTTTTACGTAGGCCTGAGGTTTGTGTTAGAGGTTTGTAGTCATTTTACATTCATTTTGCCATTAGTCTCAGCTGATGGTAAAACTGTAATACAATTGTTTTGCCTGAAAGTTGACTTGAAGCTTTGCTGGGTCTTTGGTGGGATAATTATTAAGATGGTGAGTCAGTGTTTTTTTCTACTGTCAAAAAATCCCATGAAAATATCAAAATAATGTAGTAGCCATCCCCTTAATGCTTTTCCAATTTGCCCACCTTGGCTGTGGCATTCATACCCAAACCCATTGGATGACACTGGAAGTCTTTTAAAGAAAAGTATTTTTCTAAAACAACATGGGCACTGACTATTTTCAGCTGCAGATTATTAAACATTTAACACCCTAGTGTCAATTACAGTGCCTATTACAGAATGTATGTGTTTATACTGTATATGTGTATTATACACTGCTGTATAGTTTTAGGGATTTTAAACATGTTTCTTGATTAAATTGGCATATATGTTAGAAGCTAGGTTCACTCGTACTAGTGCACGATGAGGTCATATTTTTTTCTAGGAAGAAAAATATTAATTTTATGGGTCCCTGTCTACCTTTTAAAAAAGGTAAAATAAGAAATTAACTCTAAGCTCTATAGCAGGAGCTGTCCTTGGTGCTGAATTCTGCTCCAGAATGAGGTTCCACAGGCACATAGAGTATCGCAAAGGTATCAGTCTACCAATTTATTACCAACACAGTCTATCTAAATCTGCTGCAATAAGATTTACACACAAGGGTGCAATATTTTCCATACTGTAAATGTTAGCATCCATCATCTAAATTTGCTTAATTTCTCTGTCCTTGCTAGAATGCCATTTGGTATTTCATTCCTGTAAAAAAAAATATATATA
>JAUBNQ010000027.1:13247044-13267224 GCA_032353495.1 Ctenopoma kingsleyae
GTGTGTGTGTGTGTGTGTGTGTGTGTGTGTGTGTGTGTGTGTGTGTGTGTGTGTGTGTGTGTGTGTGTGTGTGCCCATTTTCCTTGATTCCCATGAACCCATGATCCCATGAACACCCATAAACGTCACCTGCCAGTGGATTTAGTGTTGTGTATGATCAGTGAATGAAGCAGGTTGCTATATCAGCAGCCAGCAACAGGACTGTTTTCTTGAAAGAAGTCTTGACTTCTGGAACCCCCCATATTGCCAAAACAGGGACACAATCCATCACAAAAGCTGGATTTTCCTATGGTTTGGTCAATCTCCAGTATACAGGGTTTCACGGTACACAGGGTTTCACGGTGGCACTGGAAGACTAATCCCTTATCTTGTTGTCAATATTATTGAAAACAGCTTAGTAGCTAATTTGGCTTAAGCCAATTCACTGATTTGATGTGAGACCACAGATGGATGAGAAAGAGGAAGACATGTCATTTCATTTTGATTACTTTTACTTGGAGAAGACTGCACAGTTTTTGTGTTAAAGCTACAAAGACTCCAGCTGTGGTTGAAGAAACTGTGTGTGTAGATACTTGCTAGGTAAGGAGATTAAACATTAAACATCCAATAAAAAATGAATCTCTCTGTCATTAGATTATTGATGGGGGGTGGCTGGCTGTCGGCTGCATTAAATCATGAAGTGAGATACTGGTGCGGTGTCCATTCAGCCACACATTTAGTGGCTGTCAATGACACATGCACTCACAATATAAACTGATTTTAAATGCGCAACAGATGTGACAACTATTAACAAAGCAGGGGAGGTCCAGACAGGCAGCTCCTTTTATGCGTCTCTGTGTTTCTCCTCTGACTGTTGCTAGACATTGTTAGCTGTTTCTATCACGTCACTGTTGGCACATAGCATTCCCAATGATGTGTGTGTGTGTGTGTGTGTGTGTGTGTGTGTGTGTGTGTGTGCGTGTGAAAAAAGAAGCATGTTACAAATGAGAGAGATGCTCAAGATCTAAATCGAAGAACTCATCAGTTGTAAATTGATGTCATGAATAGTAACTTTTATTAAGTGCACTAATTAAGTAAGTTCTTTAGGCTCATACTCATACATACAAAAAGGTACATATATGTCTTCCACCTGTGGTAAATTGATTAACATTAGAAAACATTCATCAGTTGAATTGATAATAAAAATCAATAATCTTTAGTTAGAGCCATAGCGTGGAACTCATCAGTTGTGACTCACGCAGAACATGGCCATGCATACATAAACAGGTTCATGCAGACTGAGTGAGCCATGATTTGATCCGTTCACTCCTGTGCGGGTCCATCCTCAGTGATGGTATTCTGAAATACATTAAACGAGGACTAGTCTGATATGAATCATATTAATTTTACTTTCATCTTTGACTGGAAAAGACTGGTGGAGGAGGCTGTGATGTGATGTTTTAGTGCACACAATAAATAAACTCTGCATATTGAAGTGTCTGTGTAAAGGCTGAAAAACTCTTTGTTCAGAGAAACATGAGGTCATCTTCAGACAGAATGTTTTTCGAGAGAGTGACTCATGCAACAAGTGGATATTAGTCATCGCTTAATTACTGCTACTCAGAAGCAAGGACTAAATGCATTCTGGTATGAGTTCATTTGCATACTTTTGATTTAAATTTTATTTAAACTACACCCAGCTTTTTTCATTTGGCATGGTAGATGAGCAGGAGTGAAAATCAAGCTGATGGCAGAGGCAGAGAGGTCAGACTTGTTACTTAAACAAGTTGCAGGATTCTGATTGATTTGTGTTTAATTCCCTGCCTCTATTGACAAAAGACTCATTCAGTGATTCATCACTTCATTTATATTAGAGATGAGTGTTTCTGATGCAAAGGAAATAAAATATGTGTGACTGAACATTTTCCTTTGCTTCTTAATTTTGAGTTTGTAGTTTTTTTCTGTAAATATGGTCACTTGTATGGCTTTAAAGAACTGACTTTATTAAAAACAGTAGAAGATCATAAAATAAAACATTTGCATGTAGTTAAATTAATAAAGGGTTAGACTACATCATAATATCTGACTCTCAGTACATAAAGTCTTTAGATTTGGTCTTAGGGAGGATTTGATAAGTTGGAACCTGCAGATGTCATGTTATAAGTCTGTGTGTACTACGTAAAGTAATTAAAATAAGCCAGCCGGGAGAGCGTCAGGTCTGGCATGTGAGATGACGATAACGCACCCATCAAAAAAATGAAGCTGTGATTCAATGATAGCATCCTCTTCTCTGAAAGCTTCTGTTCCCCGTTAATACTTATTCAGTCATTGTGGATGTAAATGACAGTCGATGTCCTCATTCATCACAATCTTCAGGCGTCCATGTTTCCAGTTTCTATACGTTTTTATAGTTAACAGAGGGATGGCTGGCTGATTTCTTCATTGTCTACTCTCCTGCCTGACAGCCTGTCTGCCTGCCTGACAGCCTTCTCTGAGTGGGTGCAATTAAAGTGCCAAGCGTAATCATGCCAGCAAGTGGCAGTAATGTTTTTTTTCTGCTTGAAAAAGGAATTGAATTAAAGTGAAGTAGGAACTAGGAGCTACAGAAGTGACTAAAAGCACAGTAGGATACAGGAATTATATGTGTGTGTGCATGTGCACGTGTGTACAATACATACAACTTGGTCTATTGTGTCTACATCTATAATTAGGGCATTAGCCTCAGCTTTACTAAATGGCAAGAACACAGTGTTTGTAATTAATGAAAACCATCTTTGCCACCTGCTGCCCTAATGTCACAGGGATCTCAAGAGGCGAGCCCTGAGGAGCAGCATGAATATTTAACCATGGTATAAAAGAGCCGAGGAATTAAATGTTGTGTGAATATGGGAGCCTCGCAGGACAAAATTCATGAGACAGAAATGATAAAGAAATAAAGCAGGGGAACATGCATATTGTTCATTACATGATACTGTATATGATGAACAATAACACTAATTTGGATAGTGTTTTCATGCTAATTAATGATAGGAAATAAGCAGGGATATGAAAACAAGAAGAACATCTTTGAAACAGACTTTTGGTCTTGGAGAGGATTTGACTTTTAAAACTCTAAACATTACTATAATCAACTATCAAATAGTAAACACAGTTTACCAATTTTACATACAGTATAATTTTTGTTTGTTTTTTTTCTCAAATATTTTCAAGCTCTTTTCAGTTTTGCTGGTTGCCACATTATCACCATCTGTTGTTGAGTGGGATATTGTCACATTATTGACAGGATGGTGAACCACTTCACCTGTGTGCATACTTTCATGCATGTCCTTGTGTGCAGAAAAAAGATATAATCATAAATATGCTCCTCCACATCACTACAAATGGTCAAGAACTTTTTTTCAGTAATTTGTGTGCATTTTGAATTCATCTCACCATTTGCTGGTTTTCATGGTCAATCTGAGGCCAACATTTGATGTAGAAATACTGTGTATATATACTACTGTATTTATACTACATATTCTGTATGCTTTTAGATAATGTTACATGTTAAGTTTGATGTTTGTATAAATCAGTATGTTTTTTTTTAAAGTTTATAGTTTTGCAAAACTGCATGATTTCCGGAAATGGGTCTCAGCAGTTGAGAAACACTGTAATAAATCTTAGCAGCATATGCATTGGCAGATATTCTTTGGAGAAGTCTGTGATGATATTGGACCAAAATAAATTAAAGTGCTGATAAAAATAAGAGTGAAGAGCAGAGGAGAAAGAGATATTTTTAGTGCGTCCGTTCATATAGTGGCTATGTTTTTCATGCACTATGGATGTTTGTAAAAATACTGCATACCAGTTTACCAGTTGCCTTGGCTCTGTCCTGTGAATCAGCCACATTATTTACAACCACACATGGTCACAACAGACACACAACCATACACAGTGTGTCCATAGATCCTGGTGAAGAGGTTCAGAGAGGTTAAAGGCCGCCCCTCACAGCATTCAGGTGAATAATGGATCTATGATGGAACCTCAGAAAGCACTTCTGTGTGTATGTACTGCCTAAAGGTGTGTTTGCATCCCAGCAAGTGTCTGTGTTGCTGTTGGTGTGTTGCTACAGGTTACAGTTAAAGGATTAACTACAAAGCAGTGGATTTTTCCAAATAGGGGCTTTAATCTGAAACATAGACTGATGTAAAAAGAGAGCAAAGTTATCCAGGTAAATCAATCAATCTGTGTAAAATTTGAAGACTTTACACTCTGTGGAGCACAATTCAGGAAATTTAGCCAGAGAATAAACACAAGGTATATCCTACAGTGTGTTCTATCTGGATTGTGGTTTTGCACATACACATTTGAAATTTGTTTGCAACTGTATTAACCAATGATGTGTGGGGCCAGGTGATGTTGCAAAGCAAAGAAGATCTAGAGCATAATGGTTTCCCATTGTTTTTTAGTTTTATTTGAGGAAGTCTGCAGCAGTGAACTATTCAGTCTGAAAGGGCCCTAGGGCCCACTGCTCTTTCAATTAGTCTCAGTTTATAGTTTCAACGGGTCACCCAAGTGAAAAAGCCAATAACAGGAAGGTTCTGGCAATTACACCAACTGCTCCGTCAGATTTGGTTTGGGGAGGCAGATTTGGCTTTTTCTGTCAGTGCTGTGGCTAACAACCAAATAACAGGCAAAATCATTGCTAGTTACCATCTCTCTGCTTCTGCTGGTCAGCAAATATATTTCTGTAAGTTACATTATGTGTGTGTGCCTGGTGTATTGTGATTTATTGACCCATGTTGGTCTCCTGGAGAATATTCAGTGCATTTCAAGTGAAAGTATTTGTAAACGAGTGCCTTGTGGTTTAAAAGTGCTGACCATGCTATATCCAGCATTTTTAGGAAAGAAGAGAAGAGCATAAAGGAGGAGAGGAAGCCTTATTTGTACAGCTATGTGTTGATAACAGGATGTCTGAAGTTAACAACCAATTAGAAAATGAAATATATGCAAAGAACTTATTTAATAACAGTGGTAGGAGGTACTGATATTTTACATATGCAAGGCAACAAGAGCAGAAAGAGGAGTGATATTTAATTGATGTAAAGTGGCTTTTGTCCTGATCATCACCAGGTTTCATTCAAAAATAGGAAAAAAAAAAACAGGCAGGGATGGTGAAGAAGTGGGATGTCTTTGTACAATATGTGAGAATGTGTGCATATGTCTGTGTCAGCATGACTTAGAAAACTTGACAGCTGGGTGTTGGGTTGACTGCAGAGTAGAGCGCGTGTAGATCCCTGTCCTCAGTTTCTTAGTTGATTTCCCACATTGCTTTTATTTCTAGTGTGTGTCTTGAGGCCAAGCAGCCTTTAGAGCAAAAGGAAACAGTACCATATAGCCTCTTTATTTTATTTTATTTAACAGGGACAGTGAACTAGTGGTCAACCAATATAAGTTTTTCAAAGTTCAGTGCTGATCTTTAGAAAACAGGGAGGCAGATGATGGATACATTATGCTGATATGTAGTTGTTTTTTCCTCTTTCCTCTATTTTTGCATCAGATAAAATACAACAATTAACTCAATTAACTCCTGTGTGCATAAAATGCTCCCAGTGTAGGCTGCGTGACATACACTGCACAAACATCGACCAATGACAATTAATCAGAAATGTCACAGATTGGTCTGATTAATCGGACCGATCAGTTGACCACTTCATTGAACAGATTACCCCAGAGTTGGCTACCAACTAAATTTTATCTGTAGCCCCGGGGCAGGTACAGCCAGAAATCACATATCACAAAAGTTGCAGAAATACAAATCTAAGAACACACAAACATCATTAGACCATTAATCAGTTAGTGGTTTTTGTTTTTTTTCTTTTTTGTGGCCTTGAGGCTGTAATTCTTTACCAGATGCAGCTGCCATTAATGTTTTCTTGGCTCACACTAGCCAGTTAATCCGGCTGATCCTTGAAATTTTTAATTAATTGGCATCAACTGGTTTCTGCACTCACGCTAGCTGAGTGATAAAAAAAAATGTCTGCACACACATCTGCAGCCTACATTAGCAGCATTTCACTCGGATATACACATATACATTTTATTAACGTTAGAAGAGGGCAGTGAGTGAGATTAGCAGGTGTAAAAATATAGTTATGGTTCTTATGTTGCAGCCTCTCCTCTCTGTATCTGCTCTATGTCACCAAGGGTGGGGCTCAGCTCCTCCACACAGAGCAGGCAGCAGAACAGAGGGAGCCCAGGTGAGCGGAGATTTTACTAGTCTACTACTTCACATTTGTAATGTCGAGGCTGTTATTTATTTCATTGTAAGCCTCATGATGTGAGGATTTATTAGACTGTATTACGTACAGTTGTGCATTAAAGTTTTATTTTTAACAACCACAGTAAATTGGAATTAAATATTGGCCTCCCCGATTTCTAAAGCCTGGTGTCGGCAAGTGAAAAATTCAGTTTACCACTAGCTCACACTTCACACTCACCTCTGAAAGCTTCTCATGCATTTGTAATTCGTGGTCCCTGAGAAGTGCTGTTAGTCATTCTGTACTGATTGTACCTTCTCACTCATTTACCTTTTGGGGGAGAGACAGGCATTAAATGACTAACATCCAGTGTCTGGCAGGCAAGTAGAGCAGTTTGTATTTGAAGATGTTTGGAGGATGTTTTGCAGCAGCTCAGGGAATGAAATTGACCTGAAAGTGGTACAAGCATCTCAGCCATCCCTCTGTGAATTGTAAACAAATTGTAATTACACAGAACAGAGCTGTGTCAGCCTGTAAAATGTTGAAGCTTGAGAAAAGTAAAAGTGGAGGCAGTGTGATTGACAGTCTTTAATATATAGTACTTTAATTCATCTAAACCCATCGTAGCAGAGCAAACTTACTTGTATAAGTGGCTTAGATACTGCTTATCCTGCTCAGTCCACTTATTTAATCTTTTTTAATCTTATTAAATGTTTTTTATGTCCTGTTCCGGCTGATTCAGAGTATTGCCTCTTAACAAATCTAACATAATTATCAGTGCAATCAAGCCTGAGTAACCACCCAAAACCCTCACCGCTATCATGAGCCTCTTTTTCTAGGACACTAAATATGTATGAAGCCTTGAAGCACATTGTGCTTTTTTTAAGTTACGAAAACAACAACAACAGGGAAGAAGTCCTTTGAGACACTGATTCCTATCAGAGCACACTTGCAAACTAGCTTGCAACTCAACTTGTCCATAAATATGTATGAGATTCCTCTTTTGTGAGTCTCAGGGAGGTAAATCAACCAAAAAAATCAACACAAAACATATCTACTTCTAAGTGCTCTGCTGGCAGATTAGCAGTGTCTTGTTGGAGTTGAATATCTTCTGTTTCTCCTCAGGGATCTGGGAATTAGAAGGTCAGCAGTGGCTCTTATGAACAAATCTGAGAGGTAATGGTACAGGGAGACTTTTGAACATTGCCCTGGCACCAGGTGATACAATCCACATTGTTGTCCCAGGAGGCCTTCATGTGGGTCACTGAAGAACATATTGACCTCTTTTCAGGAGCATAGAAAAGAGGAAACTGTCCTTTGTGTTGATATACACATGTTCAGTAGGTGTAGAAAAGTATTTTCTTTTACAGATTTTTATCCATTTTTAAATTCAGATTTCATCCACAGCTGAAAATGTGTTGATTAATCCACTGACAGACCGCTAATCAGGAGCTAATTTAATCACTTTTTAATAATTTTTCATTTCATTTCATTTCATACATCAGGTATGCCAAGAGGACCTGCCAGTCAAATGTCTACACTATTTTACATCTGATTTGTTTTGATAAACTGACATGATAAAAGACCACTGAGCATGTGGCACCTTTGTTCATGTATTTACGAACCTTTTTATTTCACATTCCCCTCAACATTTAAGACATTTTAACTTAAACCAAGTCTTTTCATCATTTAGGCTGATGAGAGGTTATTTAACCTTTGTGCAGCCAGCGCTCAGGTAGAGCTAACCTCTAACCATGTCCATTTTCCAGAGTCTGTGTGTTTGAGCAGATTGAAGTTGAGATCAGAGGAATGTCTCTCTGAGGAGTAGAGACTGAGGGAGGTGTGGAGAGCAGAGGGGGTTAATCCTCTGGAGGAAAAAGATGAGGCTTCATAAAAAGGGGCCAGAGTGAGGTGAAGACATGCAATATTGATGGAGAGAGCAGGAGAGAGTGGTGGGTTAGATAAGAGGAAGAGACTGTTCAGACTAGTGTCTGACCACAAACACACTTACACACACCTGACATTGTTCCATCCATACACTGAAAAGTTGTTGCTTGTTGTCAAAAAAAATTTTAAATTTAGAAACTGTCACTTATGATTTCATGCTTTCATTTCCAGAATAAAGTCCTGAACATTGACAGAGTCAAGGTGAAGCTTCAGGTAAGAATTTTAATTTGTCCTGACAATCGTGAAATACTCTTTCTAGCACACAGGAGATCTTGTCAATAGAAAGGTGTCAACCAAATAAGAACCAGGCTCTAAACCCTCTGGCATTCTAGCTACCTGTCAGATCCTGTTTCGAACGCCACCTGTCTACAAGATAAAAACCTATTTTAGGTTTAGTAGTGCTATTTACCCTAGATAGCTGATGCACAAGATGAAGTAAAGCACTGTCTACAGACTTTTTACTCTACTCTTCATTTACTGTCAAACTCAGTCAGTACTGTATGTTTGATATATCTGTTAAACAGAGCATGTAATTATGTGAATCATCCCTAAATCCCCTGGTCTTAATCAGGAAGTTAGTGGAGTGGGTCTTTACTCTGTGATGAATTAATTTGGGGTTAACTGGCTTAAAGTCAGTTTGCATAACAGCCTGTAGCATAGAGAGAGAGTTATTTTTCCTCCTGTAATTGCCATTCTTCATCACTGCCACTTTGATCCTATTGACATGGTTGATCCACAGGGCAGTCAGGAGGCATAACCAGCATCAAAGCTGACGTGTCTCAGAGAGAGAAAATTAGTTAGATATCCAAAGGGAATGATCACACTTCAACAGGTAAGGTGAGGGAATGTTGATATAAACGCCAACTGAGGGGTGCTTGAGATCCCAGGGGAAACTGGAGCCACATTGCAATGAAAGACTGTGCTGCCTGTTGGGAAAATTACCTAATTAGCCTTATTGCAGTACAGTTGGACGATAGGAAGAATGGTATTGATCACAGCTAATTCACATTCAATATTATGACCCAGACTAAGCTAAAACTGAAAATTGATGTAAAAATTAAAAACATGGTTATTAAGTGTAACTGAACTGTTGTAAACGTCTATTTTTAATATACTGTGACCTTAAAAGTGCACATATCCATATTTTATATTAACAACGGGAAATTACAAATGCATAATGTAAAAGGGATCACTTGCAACAAACAAAGAATTATCACTCGACTCTGCAGTTTTGCTCAGCTCTACATACTGTTTAGCATCTTTCAGTTATTTGTTGTTGTTCAGCACACAGCTTCTCTCTCCACTCTCATCAACCTCATTGGCTCAGCAACAAAGAATACTGTATGCTGCATGTCAAGCACCAAATGGAAAACAGAGTTGGTGACTATGTGTGAACACAGTGGAGCATTTGATGCCCAACTGAAAACTGAGGAGAAATGAGAATGTATATTTGCATTTTTCAGGTGGATAGAAACACGACTCTTTTTAATTGTAATGTTGCTCTGTGTTTACTGTGATATGTACATTATATATTGCTTTTTCTTGTTTTTTTTCTTCCAAAAAGTCAATTAATGCAGCTTTCAGTACAGATCTCTTTTAGAATTCATAAGACAATAAACTGTGCACTAGTCTTATGTACCTTGTTTTTGTCTTCCAGACTTATCCATTATCCCGAGAGTAAATTGAATGGATGCTTTCACGATGAGCTACAGCTGACTGATTGAGCTAACAGAAGACAATCTAACGAAGATAGATAGAAACTCTTTTTAATGATTACCTTCCATTTTCATTCTCATTCTCTGTAGATCTGGGACACAGCTGGACAGGAGCGGTTTCGCAGTGTCACTCATGCTTACTACCGTGACGCCAATGGTGAGATGCCCACACATACAGTACACTCACTGGCTGGCTACTTTATTAGGTACACCTAATAAAGTAATCTAATGTGATCCAATACAGCAGCTCTGCCATGAATTCTACTTTTACACAATTATGCTATCTCAGTTTTTTGGTTGAAACTGAAATGATAATTTTTACTATATGTTTATTATTGAGGTCATAGAGGGTGGTGGAGTTGTAGTTGTAGTTGTAGTTGTTTAAGCTATTAAAGTGGCCATTGAAACTATACAAATAGTAGAATACACTTGCAATTGTTGTTTTGAGTATTGTTTCTTTTCTTAGTGAAAAGATTTAGTTTAAAGTTATCATTTTAAGATGACATGCAACACTTAATATGCAGATTATGACCTCAGTGTGGTGTCAATCCAAATAATTATTTATGATGCATGTATTATGTTTGTGTTTAATGAAAGTGTAAACATTACACTCTAATTGTATGCACAGGGGTTTTAGTTTAGGACCACTGCATTGCTGTGAAAATAAAGTTTTATTCAAGTTGTAAATCTCAGTAAAGTTAGTGTCGAGGTGTAGATGAACTGAGGTTTTATAACTCATCTCACAGGGGTTTGAAGGGCAAAACATTCAGAATTCATGGGGCCCTTTGAAGATCTGTAATCACTCATTACTGATAGGTGTGTGTTTGCATATGGGTCTGTATGTGTGTGAGTCTACTTTTTATTCATCTTGGTGTAATTAGCTGCACAAGTTTGTTGGGAAACCTGTTATTGGGAAGACTCTTGGTTTCTCACAAGGCTGTTAATCAAGGCAGAAGTGTTTTTTGGAAATTGCATGATTCAAATGCACATAACCTGGTGTTTGAGGCACCAAACCTGGACCCTTGGCAAGTTCCTATTAGTCATCATTATGTATTTTCCGCCATACATGTGATGTTATGTTTGAAAATCCAAGTAAAGCGCATACAGTATGTAATGGATTAACAACAATGAAACATGGTGGTAGGTAAGTGCAGCAGACAGCCATGTCCTGGGAGTAAAACAATTCCTGCATATTGTTGGGTTAAAGCAAAGGACTGTCCTATACAGGACCAGGTGTGTAAATACATTTAATGGGGATGTTATTATATTCCTACACTGACAAATAATAAATGCAGCAAGTGATTTGGTGAATAACAGCTTTAAAATAAATGCTTTTGAGTGCCTGGAAGAACAGGTCAGTTTTTCTCTGAGAGGGCAAATGTTGGCTCTGTTCTTATTTTGGTACTTGATATTCACAAAGTGTTGCAGTACATGTTTGTCATTTTGTAGGACCTATATGTATATATGCCTGTTTCAGTTGGGTTTGGGCAGTTACGGATCCTTGTGTGATCAAAGGGAAGTTTTACCATCTGGATCTGTGTGTCTGTATAATCCATTTAAGTTTATGCAACTTAGTAGGGACAGGTTGACTGTATGACTGCATACATGATTTAGTGAGTGTAAATTATCTGCGTCTGTGTATTATCCTCATTATGCATGTTGTAGCTTGGCGGTTAGTCTGCATGATTACAGCAGGATTTATTTTTGTTGGTCTCCTGGAAGATGGGGCCCTGGAGGTGTTTTGGCAGGGCCAGTTGTAGACACATCTGGGAACACATCCTCTGAAAACCACATCTCACAACTTTTCAATTCAGCCATAGACAACTGAGTGTCATGGTTTTCAAATACCTTTCCTTGACCACCACGAAGCATATTACAAGGTACATTAAGGCAGTTGCATATATTCCTCAACAGACATCAAATTTACAACAAGAATTGGATGAACATGAGATGACTGTAACCTTGAACTTTGACCTTTGGCTACCAAAACCTATTCAGTTCATCATTGAGTTAAAGGTTGACAATTGTGCCAAATTTGAAGGAATTCCCTCCAAGATTTTCTTAGATATCGCATTTACAAGAATTGAGTGCCTCTAGGGACGGACGACCTGCAGCCCTGGCTGTCACTGGCGCAGAGGTATACAAAGCTGGATACTGTGTAAAATCTACATAAAAAGCAGAATGCAATGATTTGCAATTCTTATAAATTCATATTACATTCACAGTAGAACATAGAAAACATATCAAATGTCTAAACTGAGAAGATGTGATGTGTGTAGATACCAAGTCTAAAAATGTAGCTGGTTGTGATTCACTGCAACTTTGTCTAAACTGAACAAACTTCTGTTTCAGCAACTGTCAGTTGTCAGTAAGCTTTTGAAGTTTCTGCTGTGTACAAAAGCTGTACTGGTTTCCGCAGCTTTGTGTATTTTGTGTAAACAGAAACACATATATTTTGATTTGCCTGGTTACCTTCGTACTGTGTTCACCCTTGACTGTCAGTCTCTGTGAGCTTTCCAAAATCTCTAAAAACAAACTCAGGTTTCAGAGTACATATTTCCTTCCTTGTATCCTGACACTAAACCGATCAAGTAACACAAGCAGTCTTTAACAGTCTGCAGGTTTTATGGTAAGCCCCAGTGACTATTTACTGGTTAATGCTGCACACATCAGAGTCTCTGCAAAATGAAAGCTCACCTGGGGCAGTTTGAACTGTACATGAATCTTTCCACTTCTTTGTGTGGCATAGAGCAACAACAAATAACTGTCACTGATAATGGTGCTCATTTTTCTGTACAATTGGATAGACCCTACTTGTACAGGAAGATTAATGGATGGAAACTAGGCTACTGGTGATTAGACATCTACTTGCAATGGGAAACAACTCTTTTCTTAGATAAAGTAGCATTGTAGAGCTATACAGGAAACCAGCAACATTTTACTAAAATTTGCAGCACCACAGTCTGATTCAGTGTTCTTGACAAGAAAATAAATTGCCACATTTGACAATTAATAATACCGTAAATGATGATAACTTGAGGCCCAGAGGCTGTACTATGTTTAGCACCAAAAGCCACAAATCAAATTTCACTTAAGGTCCCAAAATTATATGGGTGGGTACTGGATGGGTATTGAAACTGTTTTATGGTTTATTTCTGTAACATTTATATGCTGTAACATTCATGTTGCAGCCAATAACAGTGACATTTTGAAAGCATTTGCAGATCACTAAGTTTAGAGAGGTGTGACAGCAGTGCTTCATGACCTCAAACCCATTTACACACACAGTGCTTCACTTGCAAACACACACTGCTCCATAAAGCCTAGGTGGAGAATGACAAATGGAGCTAATTGTCACTGCGATAACTTTTGGGAGCCAAAGCAGAGCTGGAGGCAGAGACAGTCCAAAGCTAAAGTGCTGGTGTAGTGTAGGAGGGTGGAGGGACAGAGAGAGAGAGATGCAGAGGGTTATTTTAGATGTTTGTAGATAGGCAGTGTATCTACTGTGTGGGAGAAAAAGTGTAGACAGCCATCAGATATTTTTCTGCTGATTTTTATTTCCTGAAAAATTCAGTGATTATTTTTGTGTCAGTTTTTAGGATGTTTTTAGAGTGCATATGCTTATCTTGGTTTAGCTTGTTTGTATTTTGCGATAAAACAGAACACGACAGCTGGTGGAAAAAACTGAGAGATAAAATAGATTAAATAGGCAAAATCCAAAGGATAAACGAAAATTACAGGCTTTTTTGAAAACCATTTCTCCCTGACAAAAAAAGCATCCAATGTTCTGGGTGACACAGCATGATAGGAGATGGTTTATGTTCCCACACAATGCCTGTTTCACCCAGATATTCTGCACAACCATTCATCTGTTCCACCCCAAACTGATGGAAGCCCCTCTGCCCAAGGACAAAGTAATCAGTGCCGTATTTGTGATAGTAGATTGCACAGTAGATTTGCTGTAATTATTCAGCTCAAATCAAGGTAAATAAAATGCATACTGCTATACTTTTCTTATTTTACTTTATTTTAAACTGACAGTTGCTTGATATGGTGATATAGAAATCTAATTATAAGTTATTTGCCAGGTCTCCCTTGAAAGAGGGGTGAGTGACCTGGTTAAATAAGTCCAATTTTTATACAAACCTTATAATTACTTTCTTCTCTATACTGTACTGTGTATTTTAATAGAAACATATTCATACATTCAAAATGCATGATAGTATATAGAGTAAAGAATAAGAACAAATTATGTAAAGTTGTGATGTTGAAATGAACTGTTTGTATGAGGCAAAGAGAGAATTTAAATGTGGAGAACAAACAGTTTTCACCAATTCCCACTGACTTTCTTCAAGCTTTCATTTTATCTTACCTGTTCATTGTTGTCCTTGTTTTTACCTTTAACATATCTCGCCAATTTAGCTTTTTCTTTTTTGTTGTCATATTGTTTTTCCCACAAGTGTCCTCTTCTCATCAAAACATTCTCTATTGTGCCACAATCTCTGTTCATCTCTTCATCCAAACCTCAGTTTCACCCTGTTTTCACCGTGTTAAAAAAAAAAGTCATTTCACACATGCTTAAGGCAGTGACTTGAATGCTGATACACCTGATGCAATCTGGAGAAATGGAACTAATTTCTACATTTAATTACAAGTTAATCCTGTTCACAGGCCCCACTACAAAAAAAGTATTGAATTTAGTTAAATTAGTCATGCTTAATTCAATCAATTTAACATTTTGAAATGTCTTTAAGTAACATATGAATGACCTGCTCAGGATGGTCAGTCATGCAAACTTTGCAACAGATTGTGCTTTCTGAAATGGAAATGTTTTGAAATTAATAATAGATTATCTTCTCCATTTAACAAATAGCACATTTAAGTTAGGCTTTGGCTGCAGTAGCTGATTGACATACACAGTTGAACATGTTTTCAGTTTGAGCCATTCCCTTTCTGTGGGTACATGAAGCCTTAGTAAAGAAATAGTAATTCAATAGGAGGGAGGAGGAAAGAAGATAATTTGCTGATCAGGACAATTTAGAGACACCTTAAAAATGTTCCTGAAGCTCTTACTTACTTTTCCTCTCACATGAATTTTCTGTTATAACCGTGTTATAAATTAGTGTCCTAAGATGTAGAAATTAGCCTATGTTATACTGTTGTTAAAAGGTGGCAGTGCGTCTTCCTAAAATAATTAAAGGCCTAATTCTAATCTGTCTGTGTGGGCTAAAACTCTTCCAACACTTGAGAGTAATTTGTGTTTTTTATGAGTTGAGTTTTTTATGTGCTATTGATTTTTTGCCAGAGTAACAATCTGGATATAGGAAGCAGCATGGCACTACTACTGTTGAAATGAAGGTTGTGACTACTATATGACTACTATATATGGTTATTGCAGCTGAAGAAGAAGCAGAGCAGTGCAGCTTTTTTCATTTATTGGTGTGTCTAAGATTTTACATGATGTGACTAATGCCTTGATAAAATAAGGGTTGCTTCAAATACAGTTGTCTATGCAAGGTTTACTAATTATCTATCATGTGGGGCTCCATTTGTGTAAGGCTTTGGTTCAAGCTAGCTTATTGTTGTTAATGGAGTACACCAAGGTCCTGTGTTCAGCACACTTTTTTCTCTTTGCATTAATAATTCAGATGTTAATGCATGTAGAATTTATACTCGTTCTGATAATACAGTTTTATACTGTTGCAGCTTCACTCACAAAGGCTCTTCATAAAATGCAGTGTATCTTTACTTGTTTATCAGTCACAGCTCATTAAACTTAAGCTTGTATTGTATACATGCAAAACTAAGGTAATGCTATTTTATTATGACAGAAAATAAAGTTTTCAAAGCCACTGTTGACACTGTGCCCTCTGAGTGTTTGGGTTGATGAATATATTTCTTTTATGTCACATGCTGAAACTTTGGACTGTGTCTATCACAGAGCACTAAAATTTCATACTACTTTAAACCATGGGATCATTGGGCTGTGTGCTCCACATTTGTTCATCCTGTCGCTATGTGCTCTATTTAAGTCATTGGTATATTTATGTCTCCCCACCTGAGGTCACCAGGGCTGGAGGCATTGTGTTTTCTGGTTGTTCATCCATACACTTGGAGTGAATTCCCTGTTTTCCCTTTGGCACAACTCTCAACTTGGCCTCAGTGATGAACTGAATAGATTTTGGAGGCCAAAGGTTAAGGTCATACTGACTTTATCCAGTTCTTGCGGGTTATTCTTGTAAATGCGGTATGCGAAGAACACCTTCAAGGATTTTCTTGAAATTTGCCATAGGTCCAGGTCATAGTGACCTCATGTTCATCTCATCTATTTACCTTAATGTGTCATAATATACCAACCTTTTGAATAATTTCTGCTTCATAACATGTTATACAATATATATATTCAATACTTAAACCATGCTTGATGGAATATACAGGAAATGAATTGTTTGTCTGTATGAGGGAGAGAGAGAATTTAAATCTGGAGATCAGACACAGTTTTTCTGTCTGTTTTCTCATCAGTTTAGCTCATTCTCCTTTGTTATATGGCTTTTCATAGTTGCTCGTGTTCCTCCTCCTTTTGATCAAGTGTTTCTCTGTTTTGCATTTGCAGTCTTTGTTTATCTCTTCATCTAAACCTTAGTTTCACTTTTCTGTTTGCCAGGAAATCTCACATTTAATGAGTATTTTTCATTTGGTCGATTGTTTTCAATGCTCAAAAAGAAAATAAATGTACTGTATATTTTACCCAAACTGCA
Source organism: Ctenopoma kingsleyae (assembly GCA_032353495.1). NCBI lineage: Eukaryota > Metazoa > Chordata > Actinopteri > Anabantiformes > Anabantidae > Ctenopoma > Ctenopoma kingsleyae. The sequence goes on from JAUBNQ010000027.1 coordinate 13,263,683, forward strand.
AATAACTGATTTAGTTAACTACTTTTTCACAAGTAATAATGGTGGCTGACCTTTATGGATGCTGGAAGAAAACAGCTTTTGAAAAGGATGTTTAAAGAGGTGCATGAATCCACATAAACTCTGAACAACAGTCACAACAGTTTATGATTTTCTGTGTCCTCACTTCAACCAGTGGATGATAAAAGATAGCATAAAAGTGAAAAACACTTCCAGGACTCAGCTTTATTACACAGCTGTCAGTCTGTGTCATGCTCATTTCTCTGGGACCACTTCCTTCCTCGGCTGCACAGTCCCCAGCTGCCTCTCAAATACCTGCACTCTCTGGATGAGCTGCTCTATGTATACATATACAGGGTCATGGACTGAGGCTGCTGTGCAGTTCATAAGTCTTTTTCACTCTCATTTTGTCAGTTTCTGCATTATTCATGCTGCAAAGTACAGTTTACAGCTTCCTTTCAGGATGAGTAAATTTTTCACTGTCTGATCTGAGTCCTGTCAGTGCAGCCTTGTTGACAGTAGCACTATCGACTGGACAAAACCAAATAGTATTAATTTTTAAAATATATATTCAACTGGTCAAAAAAGGCCATGTAAGTCAAGCAGGTAAAATCTGGGAAGTTCTTCTCAAATGTGATGCAGACATTTTGATGCAGGAATTAATCAGTCTTTTGCACAGAGAAAATAAACAGTTTGGTAATTTAATTTGAAAAAGACATAAAGATTAAACATGAACAATTTCATGAGTTATTTCTACCAAATACATTATAGTTTATAATGTATGTGAATTTATAGCTATTAATTTTCAAATGATACACTTAAACTATTCTATTTCTTTCAGCTCTTCTTCTGCTGTATGATGTCACAAACAAAACATCCTTTGACAACATCCAGGTACGTTGCTTTCTGTTAAATGATTAGGTCGTTATAAATAACTCTCATTGTTATTTCATCAGATTTTTCAGATTCTCTGTAAACTGTTGTACTTCACATCAACAAGCTGTTGGTGTTCCATGTGCATCACACCTGATGTGAGATAGCTGATATATCAGTAAATGTTGATTAATTAATTACAAGACATACCTTTCACAATACCAAATTCCAAATGTGGGATGCAATGTCAGATTCACGATTAAACCACATTATCATAAAAATAACAGTCAAGAGATAAACAAAAGAAGAAACAGGAAAAGAATAGATTCAAATTGATTTTGTGTGAGTCAGCTTCTTAGTCTAAATGTGGACGTCTATGGAAGATTCAGCTGTCCATTATCTGGCAGACCTCCAGTCTGTGTTTTTATTCCTCTCTTCTACTCTCCTCTCAACTCTAACACTAATGTCTACATGAAGGAGAAGAATATATGATGTTAAATGACTTTGCATAGCTGTTATCCTTCTTATTTCTTCTTCATATATTAGCAGTCAGGAACTACTATAATGAAATTGTCAGTACTCAGCAATTGAGTTAAGTTGCAGTATATTTCTTGAGTTCCTGTTCCTGTATCTGACATCATCCCAACTTCATCTGAGCAGGGCAGCCACACCTCAGGGCCCGAAGACCAACTTAAGTTCTGAAGCTAGTGTCTTGGTCACTAACAGCAGCATTCTTTAAAGACTTCTTTCTTAAGGCACGTGTTTTTTAAGTTTGAGGGGTCATGCTAACTCAGGACAGAAAGGCTCCAGTGAGCTCTGCTGTCATTTGAACTGTGCTGATCACTGAGCCATTACGACGCTTGTTCAGCTTGTTGGCACAGACTGTGACATGTTCATGCTCTATGCACTCTGACAACAGGAACACAAAAAACAGATTAGATTATGAAGGATGAAACTGATAAAGAAAATCATCTGAGCACTCATGCAAAGGAAACCATTTATTAGACCAGAGAATGTTATTACCTACCTGACTAGGTGGACTAGATAAACAGCTTAATAAACTGAGAGTTAAAATGAAAGATTCATGTCTAGTGACTATAGCTTTATTTTAAAAGAGATTGTTACAATCTAGGCTTGACTATGCTTGATATTACATTTATGGATTCGGTAAATCAAATAAAATGAAAATGATGTACTAAACTCAAAGTTATTTAATTTTTTTACTTAATAAAGAAAATAATAATAATATTTGTGCTCATTTTGCAGCATTGGTCACTATAATTGCTTTTTGTTGTTCTGTCTTACTCCCATGAGCAAGTTGCCTTGTGGCAAGCTTGCCTCTGAGATTTCCCACTTGAGTACTTTTAACCTTCCTTCTTTTCTACATTTGATTGAATTTTATTTATAAACAGAAATTGTAAGCTGTGAGCTGTGTAAGGATAGAAACATGCAAGAATAGGCAATAGCGTAAATCAAAAGAAGTTAAAAACTCAACACGAGGAAGGATTTGAACAAGTATAAAAGTCCAAATGCAAGTCCATTCTTCTAGTTGTGTCTTAGGCATTAATGCAAATAATCTGTTAAATAAACAAATATTAAATTTCTGGGGGAAAAAATGACAAATCTTTCCATCTTATGAATATAAAAACATCTTACATTGTGACAGCTGTAAAAGTAAAATAGTTTGCAGTTAGGACAGAAAAATGATACCTTTTCAGAAACATCTCCTCTATTACTGTCCTCCTTGTTGCCACTGCTGTCAGAGGGACTGAAATTTTGCCAGCTGGTGTCACAGTGTCACCAAACCTGCTGTTTCCCTGAGTGTAATAAGTGTAGCCTGTTGCAGAAGGGTGGCAATTTTCAACTGTTTGACACTGGTCATCAGAAAAAATTGTTGTTTCAGAGCAGAATAGTAGCTGTTAAGTGTAGGAGATGTTGTTTCTCACATCTGCCCTGAGAGATCATTAAAGTAGAAAAAGTGCTCCAGATGCAAACAGCAGTTCAAGGAGAGAGGAAGTGTGAGTGCAGAAGCCAAGGGGAAAGGATGAGTTACTGACTTTGAACCATCAGAAACAAAGTCTCCTACACCTTAGTAGTGAGCTAATGTAGTTACAAAAGAACTTTATCCTTTGTCCTATCTCTCTGTGGTTCAACATACAGTGCTTTAGGCTCTGTTTTGAACAGACTTCTGTCTTTGACAGTTCAGTCTTAGACTTTAAGGTTGCCATGTTTGGTTTTGATAAAAGTGGCAATGAATCTGCCAAAATAACTTGACACTAATGCTTTTGTATGGACTGTATGAGTCAAGAAGAGGTGCATTATAAAGTTGACCATGCCTAAAACAGTTGTAGAGATCATAACATACTGAGATGGAGAACGGTATTTCGCTTCCTTATATGCTGAAAGTATGTAACGAAAGTGACAATAAAACTGAACTGAATTAAAACAGAGAAAAGATGGATGTCAGGTTTGTAAAGATGGAACTATTGAATCACTGACAATTTCTCCTGATAAATGACGAAACAGAAACACATAACATAAAGTTTTTTTGCACATACCCTGGGGTAAGAAAACAAGAGATCATTTTTTTAGATTCATATGACTTATCGGACATACTAAAGAAAATTCCAATAGCAATTTATCTGCAATTATCTTAGATTAAAATAGGTTTG
>JAUBNQ010000027.1:13285452-13304212 GCA_032353495.1 Ctenopoma kingsleyae
TTTTTTGTTACTCAGAAGGCACAGTTTGTACACTTGAAATACAATACTAATAACACAGTTAAACATCTCAGTGACATGCTGGGAACAGAACATACAGAAATGTCTTCATGTCTGAGCAGCACAGTTCTGATTCCTACACAAAAGAAACACATGCAAACGTCTGCACATTCAGGTCAGGATCACTGACCTCTTTCAAGTATGTAAGTCACATCACATGACACGAGTGCGTTAGGCTAACATTTGTGAGCTTAGGAGCAATTCCCCAAGACATTTATGTGGTACGTAATGTATGTGAGGTTGAAAAGGACAAGAGGAAACATTACAAAGGGTAAATGTGAGAACTATCTCACCTTTAGGTCCCTTTCTCTGGCACCTTTGGGTTTTAACTGCTGTTATGAGATGTCAAGTACATATCTTAGGTCTTCTCCTCTTTCTAGCTCCTTCACCATTAAGACAGTCATGGTTTGTGCTTAAAATAGGCTTCCACTGCAGAGAGATCAGATATATGTGTATCAGACTTAACAACTGTGGAAGAAAATAAGTAAATAATGACTTGACTTAGTTTGGTGTTCAGCATACCTGCATACTCCTGCGGCAGCATTGGTCTGTTGATAACAGTTTGAAATGCAGCAATCCAATCTGTCTGATCCTCTTCAGTCTCGCATGCAAAAAGGAACTTCCTGTCTGGAGTCACTATAGTAATTCCAAATTGCCAGTGGATGCCCTGAGTGTTGGGAGGGAGTCCAGGAAGCACAATGTAGCTATTCTCCTTACTACCAATGAACACCTCACCTCTTGCATAAGCATCCTATGAGCAAAGGGACAAACACAGTTCATCTTCCTGATTTAACACTCACTGTTGTTGAGTGATACAAAAAATGTAGTTTCATTGTAGGAATACCGACAAAGGACGGTGGTGTAGGTCAATAAAATGAATGTAACCATGTCATACTGTCCCGAAAAAATGCTGTTCAGTGGCAGCTAGACTTGCTTTAAGTTCTTGAAGACGTTCCACCTTCCATCCAGAAGGCTTCATTAGTTCTGACTGACTGGCTGGAGTAGCCGGAGTCATTGAGTCGCTAACACTTGTGGGTTGTTGTTCCACCTAGCTTTCATACGTGTCACTGTGACCACCCGAGACACAGCGTGAATGACAGTGAAACCACCTAGTGATGACAAACTGCATTGTGAGTGGGTGAAGAGATCTTCAATCTTGCAGTAAACAACTTGTCTCACAGCTGGTTTGAACCACTTGTCTTTCCTGTCCAGAATATGAACACTGCCGTCCTCAAAGGAGTGGCCTTTTTGTGTGTGTTGAAGATTTTCCGGAGCTTTTTAGACACTGCTGCAACATAAGGAATGAGAATGCTCCATCCGTTTACTTCTTACCTGTCAGTTGTAGAAGTGCTCCTTTTTCCCCTGATATCTTTTCCTGGATTTCACAAAGGCCGGTTTGAGTAACCGCATGTTTTGAGTGCCTCCTTGATGTGTTTGTGTTCTTTCTCCTTTTCCTCTCTCCTAGTAATGCTCTCTGCTAAGTGGTGTAGGGTTCTGATCACACTGAAGCCAGTCAGTCAGAACTGATAAAGCCTTCTGGATGGAAGGTGAAACATCTTCAATAATCTAAAGTCCAGTTGCCACTGAACAGCATTTTTTGGGATAACTATGACCTGGATGACTGAGAATCTTCACACACATCATACAGTCTTTCTAAAAGGAATATTGCTGTTTTGCCTTGATAAACACCACAAATTCCTTGAGTGCACTGTAGCAGGATGATCCATAGTCAGTATCTCCACACTTTACAATTTGCACACAAATCATCTAGATGGAAAGTTATTCTCTAATAATAATTTCTGTGGCGTTTTTAATGAACTGTTCTATTTTTTTATTAGAAAGATGGATGCACTGTAGAGAAAAAGGCACAGCAGTGATGTGCAGCTTTAATACCAGTGGATCTTTGAAGTACATAAGTCTCCTGTCATCCATCGTAAACCATCTCTTCTTGAAGCCCTCTGTGTGCTGTGGGACAGAACAGGGGAGGGACGTGACTGTTTTTCATGTTGTCTCTTCTTCAGTATACTATGTAAATGAAAATGTAAAAAAAATTGCATTACCTTTGGACCAGTTTTCTCCATGTAACCCTCCTTTAGGTAGTTCCGAGTTAATTTTGGCAACAACTAGACAAACAAAGAGCACACTTATAGACACTGAGGTGTTGCCAGGTCACACCACAAAAAGTATGTCAACCCACGAAAGGTACAGCATCTGCAAACCCCATTTCTAGAAACGTTTGAGAAAAGTTTAGTTTTTCTAAATTGCAGTAAAAACTGAAACCACAGATGATTTGTTAATTTGCTTGAACCTTTATCAAAACAAACAGGATTTTCTAAGTTTTCATTGACCAACTTAATTGTATTTTGTAAATATAAGCAAATGTAGAGTTAGATTCCTGCCACACAATGATGGGACATCATGGTATGTTTTTAGGGCAATTTACCTTTATTTAATAATAGACAGGCAAAGGTTTGTCAGCGCAGTCATAGATTCACTAATGAGATTTCATTAAAAAAAAACTAATACTAAATATTCCCAGTAAAGACTTTTTTAATCTCGCACACTCTGAACTCCTCTTCTGTTATGAAATTTGATGCAATTTGAAGATTATTTACAGTAAAGGTACACACACCCTTCTGGCAAGTTTGTTTTTATAAATCACAACTTTCCCAGGGGAGGCAGCATAACCGTCTTTCAAGCCCTATTTTGTGCACATGGCATGATGATAAATGAGGCCCCGGGGCTGCAGGCAGGCCAGTCAAGCAGAATGAGGCCTGGCATTGTCCTGCTGAAATATCCGCTGACTTCAGAGGAAAAGACATTGCCTTGATGGCATCATATCTCATGTCTCTCTAAAATTACAACATATGTGTTTCTGCCGATGGTACATTCACACATATGCAAAAGATGCTAGCTTTTGCACCTTTCACTGGTGAGCTTTTTTCTTCTTCAGCACAGAAAGCCTACTTTTGTTATCCCAAAAACAAACTGAAACGGGAAAGCATCTGACTACAGCATGTTTCTACTGTCCAAGTAACATAAGCTTGGGCCCAGAGAACTCACCAACATTTCTGCACAGAGTTAACGTATGACTTCCTTCTTGCGTAATAGTTTCAGATGAGGCGATGTACTGTGATATGTGTCAATGGTTTTCTCAAGCCCATGTGGTTATATTCATCACAGCAGCATGACAGTTTCTTGCACAGTCCCATCTGAGGGCTTAAAGGTAACACACATTCAGCAGTGACTTCCTTCCTTGGACGTGACAGTCCCTGAATATTATTATAGTACTATGTACTATAGAGGGTGAAGAAAAATTATTTGCAATATTGCATTGATAAATATTGATTTTGAACTGAATGAGAATTATCTTTGGTGTATGCTCCTTTTAGATATTTATAAACTAATTCTCTCTGTCTCAACTTTTGAATATGTTTTAGGTATCAAATTCTTAGTTTGCTTTTATTTACAAAATACAATTAAGTAGGTCAATAAAAACTGGAAATCTTTTTTTTTTTACATTTGTCAGAAAAATCAAGATTCAAGTAAATTGTCAAATCACAGATTTTAACAGCTTCTAAAACACAGTTTTGGTAAGGTTATTGAAACCCTCAAATTCTCTAAAAAATATATGACAATATCTCTTAATGTGTATGTGTGTGAGTGCTCATACTCACTTCAGAGGTGGGAGACCCAGGAAAAGCCACCTGCAGGTAATGAAACCTGGCTGCTCTGATAGCATTGAACCAGTCCACCATTTCCTTTAGGATCAGAAAATCACATTCAATGACTGATTCAAATTTGGTGGGCTGTTTAGCTCTTATTAACGGTTATACAAGTAAATTTAGTCTTACCTGTAGTTACTTGTTATTACAAATCATCTCCACTAGAGAGACACATGCCTTTTGTTCATACTCTCCATCTCTCTCTCCACCTCCATTCCGCTATCTCAAACTACCCCACCCCCTCGCTCTCTCTCTCTCTCTCTCTCTCTCTCACAGATACACACACACACACAGATGCTCTTTTCAAACCCAAAACAAAGAACATTTATGCACACCTCACCTTCCCATCTTCGTGGTAAACAAATATATTTCTAGTGCTGTTGTCCTTCAGATAGGTTATTTGCAGGCCATGGGCAGTACCAATTTTAGTTGGCTGGAAAGTGGCATTCACGGTATTGATCTTCATTATTGCTTTTGGCTCTCTGGCCTACAGAAAGGAAAGACATTTTTTAGAGGTGAGATAGTCGGCAGTCTGGCCTTGTTTCCTCATGCTCAAATGTACATATATGGAATAGAAAAAGGCTATTAAGTTGACAACATGCACACTATGGTCACAGCTAATAATGAGAAAAAATCCAGTGAAATCACAACATCTGTAGACAGAATTACATTTTTAATATGGGCAATTTAAGAAACAGAAAGCACTCACATCATTTTTGTTGAAGTACTTTAGAACACCCTCACGTTCGGATAGAATAAATTTTCGGTTTAGGTACTGTCCGTTGTCTCTGCCTCGTTTCCATAGAAACCCTTCTCTGTAGCCTGCCAGCAGGGGAGCCACAAGGGTCCCGTTCCAACAGCACGGAGCAAGCATACAGAGAGAAGACAAAGCAGACTTTACCAGAAATAAATATAATACCCCAAATTTCAAGAAACAAATATCCATACATGAGAAAATATAACAAATGATAAAAACAGAGAAAACCAAGGCTATAATACAGTTTATTATTATTATCTCATAGCAGCATGGGTTTTGTATTAGTTTTTTCTAGCTGTTTTAATTATAATATATTAAGTGGGCAATTTTATTTCATTCACTTGAATTAATCCCCCAATGTCTGGGTAAGTTCATTCTAATTAAGGCTGATATATGTTTATTTTTTACATATAGGTTATTATCATACAATATTTCCTTATGCCTATTCATCAAACTGTTTAAATTACTGCAGCAGCAACAGCAGTCATCAACAACTGAGAGACAGCTAACCATGTAACTGAAAATAATGCTGCTGGAGGTCTGTAATATTGGTGATCTCGTCTGTGTGTATGCCTTCATATACAGAAGCTCATGCATGTGGTCACCTTGCTAAACAGCTCAGCAGTGGAGGGGAGAAGCACCTCTGATTTCACTACACATAAATAATTCAACGTCCTCTCTCATTCTGATCTTTCAGCGTGAGCTAACATAAACAGCAACAGCAAGAAGAAAGGTATTATGGCACATGCAACTGTGGCATACACGCTTACACACTTGTACACACCAGCGATATAAAGTAAAGACTTTACATTTCCAAATGTGAGATCTAAATATTAATGTTTTAGTGAAATAACATGTGTGGCTTGTTAAGTGTAGGCTTTTGAAAACCTAGAGCCCTTTTGTGTGTTGGAATATATTATATATATTATATACAAATATAATATATTCCTTCTACAGTGGTTTTAGCTCCACAACTGTAACTGTGGTTATACAGTCATGGCTGAAATTATCAGCACCCCTGGAATTTTTCCAGAAAATGCACCATTTCTCCCAGAAAATTGTTGCAATTACAAATGTTTTGGTATTCACACGTTTATTCCCTTTATGTGCATTGGATCAACACAAACAAAATCAGAGAAAAAAGCCTAATTTGACATAATTTCACACAGAACTCCAGAAATGGACCAGACAAAATTATTGGCACCCCTTCAAAATTGTGGGTAAATCATTTTATTTCAAGCACACAGTATGATGTCTAAACTCACCTGTGGCAAGAAACAGGTGCTGGCAATATAGAAATCACACCTGAAGCCAGTTAAAATGGAGAAATGTTGACTCAACCTTCTGTTGTGTGTCTGTGTGTGCCACACTAAGCATGGAGAACAGAAAGAAAAGCAGAGAATTGTCTGAGGACTTGAGAACAACAATTGTAGAAAAATATCTTTACTTTACTTTACTTTACTTTACTTTATTTGGCAGACACTTTTATCCAAAGCGACTTACAAGGAGATCAACAATCTCAAGGCTACAAGTCTCCAGAGATCTTCATGTTCCTTTGTCCACTGTGCACATTATCAAGAAGTTTACAACACATGGCACTGTAGCTAATCTCCCTGGACGTGGACGGAAGAGAAAAATTGATAAAAGACTGCAACAGAGGATTGTCCGAATGGTGGATAAACAGCCCCAATCAACTTCCAAAGAAATTGAAGCTGTTCTGCAGACTCAGGGTGCAACAGTGTCAGCTCGAACTATCTATCGATGTCTGAACAAAATTAAATGCTATGGCAGGAGACGCAGGAGGACCCCCACTGCTGACACTGATTAAAAAAGCCAGACTGGAGTTTGCTAAAATGTACTTGAGGAATCCAAAATCCTTCTGGGAGAAGGTCTTGTGGACAGATGAGACCAAGGTAGAGCTTTTTGGTAAAGCACATCATTCTACTGTTTACAGAGAACAGAATAAGGCCTACAAAGAAAAGAACACGGTACCTACAGTCAAACATGGTGGAGGCTCAAAGATGTTTTGGGGATGTTTTGCTGCCTCTGGCACTGGGTGCCTTGACTGTGTGCAAAGCATCATGAAATCTGCAGACTACCAAGAGATTTTGGAAAAAAGCTGGGTCTACGTCAGAGGTCATGGGTGTTCCAGCAGGACAATGACCTGAAACATACCTCTAAAAGCACCCAGAAATGGTTGAAGACAAAGCACTGGAGAGTTCTGAAGTGGCCAGCAATGAGTCCCGAGCTAAATTCGATTGAACACTTACAGAGAGATCTCAAAATTGCCGTTGGGGGAAGGCAACCTTCAAATCTGAGAATCCTTGAGCAGTTTGCAAAAAAAGAGTGGTCAAAAATTCCAGTCGAGAGGTGCAAAAAGCTTGTTGATGGTTATAGGAAGTGATTGGTTTCAGTTATTGTTTCCAAAGGGTGTGCAACCAAATATTAAGTTGAGGGTGCCAATAATTTTATCTGGCCCATTTCTGGAGCTCTATGTGAAATTATGTCAAATTTGGCTTTTTTTTCTCTGATTTATTTGTGTTGATCCAATGCACATAAAGGGAATAAACATGTGTATACCAAAGCATTTGTAATTGCAACAATTTTCTGGCAGAAATGGTGCATTATCCGGAAAATTTCCAGGGGTGCCGATAATTTCAGCCATGACTGTATTCTTTATTAAGTAACAATAATAAATGCTGATGATATCAGCTTCACATGTAAATACAGTAGCAGTCTCTTCTGATTACTTATGTTAGAATCTGCACATAGCAGTCTTCATAAGAGACAACTGACAAACCACTTCCCCAACAAGTTACTATAAGTGTTCCCTCAAATACTGAACTAAAGTACACTGCCATACAAAGAGCAGAACAGAGAACACATGAGTAAGTCATATGCCAAATATGCCAGAAAATTACAGTTACTGTTTTTCTCTGCAAAATTGAACTTACTATAAATTAACAAACCCTTATATGATTTTCTGTTAATCTACCTACGCCTTTGTCCCTTCCCTTTCTTCAGATTCTTGCTTCTTTATACAATGGGCCATAGCACAAAACTCTGGGTGAGCATGACTTAATCTATTATTCATGAGTCAGACTGTTGTGATTCACAGCTGGAAGGAGGTGGCCAGACTGCCCACAGCAACATAACACAGCAGAGGAGGAGAAGAGAAATCATTCATTGTCTCAACACAATGTCACAGATGTGTACATGCTTGCGACAGCGAAGTAAATTTTGGACCACAGCTTCTGTCTTGCTTTAGGTCATCTACACATCACTGCTAGTTCCTCCTGCCCTTAAATCTGTCAATAAAGTTACATAGAATATTTGTACACAAAAGATGTCTTTCTTCCTCCATGGCAGACATGTTCCTAACCTTCTGCAGAGAATAACACAAGAGCCTATTGACAGAGAGGGAGAAACAGAGTCATGAGACTCTGATAATAGTTACATTCTCTACCATTTATTGCATATATTCAGTGAAATGAAATATATTCAGTCATTGTGCCTTTTTGGTGCCTTTTTGTACTGAGAAAAATAAGAGAAGTGTGCTTGATTAAAACTTTCTCCCCAATGTTTTATGTTTTTTATGTTTTTACAAACATAAAATGTCCTCTTTAGAGAACAAACAGATTTACTTCAGTAGTATGCACAGGGTAGGAGATATTCAAGTTTATAAATGTCACCTACAGAGGACAAATTCTGAGCTACAGGTGGTCAGGAGGCTATGAAGTTGACACTGACTCTATCAATGACATGGCTATTACTAATCTGACAAGACAGTCCCACCCATTTCTTACACAAGAAGGGTGTGGAGTAACATGGCAATGTCTTTTAACTCTCCACCAAAAAACTGACAAAAACTATATTTTCTATCAGGTTAAACTGACTTTATTTTGCACAACTTCCTGTTTCTGACACTGATGTTACCAAAGGAAACAGCAAATAAAGGCTGATAGAAAGTGTGGTTGGTGACCATTATACATATATATATATATATATATATATATCACTTAGACATGTCACACTATACTGACAACTTCCCATTTTCCCCCTAAACACAGCTAAGATCTTGACAATTTGCAACTGTGAAGCTGTATGATTATACACAATGTAATTCATGGTTTCATAACATTCAGATGTCCAAATAAGCTACTTTGTGAGAATAGCAAATAATACAGTAAGTAAGTACAAGTAAAAATTAGTCATCCAAAGAAATGACTCAAGCAAGAGTAAAAAAGTATTTGATGATAAGACTATTCAAGTAGTGAGTAACTGTTTGTAATGTCTGATTTATTTTAAAAATTAGTACAAATAAATAACATCTTTACAAAATAACAAATTAAGGCACAAGAAACACAAATTTTCAAATGTTTTTGACTACTTGTGAAGATGAGTTGAGTCCTGGCAACTGGATTTATTTTATTGTTAGTGGTTAGGTTTATAGAACTTTCTCACCTTTAATGAGATTAATTTATCATTTGACACACAACCACACAAGAGCTATGTGGTGCATATTTACTGAAGAACTGAGCATAGGCCAAATACAAAATGATTTCACACAGTCAACCATCACAAAAGAGCAAGTAATATTTAAACTAGGCAGAATCTAAGGTAAGTGTAAATAAGATAAAAGAGCAGAGATAGAGCAGGAAGAAAACAACCTCACACCAGAAGCTGAACAAGGACAGCAAAGAAGTGTTTTACCACCCTTGACGACCAGTCCTCATTGTCTCTGCAACATAAGCTATGCTGATACACCAGCTATCTTCCAAACTACCCAACAAGAAGTCGTAAAATCTGATTGGCAAGCTAATTGGGTTTGCCTGTGCAAATGAGCAGTGGGTAATGGTGCCTACCGGGCCATGCTTATTATACCTTTAGACACAACCACGGCATTAGCATGCCAAATAACACTGCAACACTACAAAAACACACAGAACCCCAACAAATTAATACACTTTTTCAGATTGGTAAATTGGTGAAACACGAGGGGGGGCATCCCTAGCCACAATACAGTAATTTCCTTCAAGCAACAATACTTCATTGATGCAAATAAACAATCGTAGGCTAAAAGTGCATCACATAGTTCTAAAACAAAGATTTCAAAGATCTTGATTGAATGAGCAAGATAGATTTGGAAATACATTTACTGGCTTACTGAAAGGGAGCTTCAGTCAACTATTTGCGTTTAGTATAGAGCTGAAGTAGGGATTTTGGTTAGCCTCTGGAAGGGTTAAAAACAACTTATTACACTAACTCATTAAGACAGTGAGCCTGTTTTACTGAAGGTTTGCTTGTACTAAATAACATTTAAAATTTCTCACCTTCAAAAAAAAGTATTTGAAATGGGCAAAATAGCACACACTGTAGACTTTGCACCTTTGCCTTCATAAATGTGCAAACTGGGGCATTTTGCGTTTTGCCCCATTTTGCAGTGCTCAAAATACACGGAGGAGAAAAGGCAAATACATACACTGAGCACACGCAACGTGATTTATCAAGCCTGAAAGCAGCTGCAGTGGATGTGATTGCATCTGTGTTTAACATGTCTAAAAAGCAGGTGCAATCAGCCTATGCACAGATGGAAAAGCATGGCTGCTGTTATTATGCTGAGGCATAGGAGAAATTAAAGAATACGTCAAGAAGGTGTGTATACAACTTGTTAATATATGACTTAGACTTTGATTTGAAATGATGAAAGAAATAAAAATACAAACATATCATCTCTTCAACAAAAACAATTTGGAGTTGTGGGTTTAGGTACGTGCCACACAGTACCTGCTATGCCAAAGGAATCTGCAAAGCAAGGAAATGCATTGGAGATGCTTTTCCTTGTGTCTGGGTCATTGCAGCATACTGTAGCTGTTGCTGCTGCGATATCCCAGAGTAGGTTTTCATGTGTGTTTCCGCACACTTAGGATGCATCGAATGAGGTTAAACACAGCTTTTATGCAGATGCTGGTTTCCTGAGAGTTATACTGGCGATTCACTATACACATAGGCAGCTTGTATACCCACAAACACCAAGCAACAGCAACCAATGAAACATGTAATTTTCAAGATTGCACATACAATTTAGCACTCACTATTTGGGATCTCACAAAATCCCAAGGTACGTATATAGATATCTAATTTGTTACAATTTCAGGATTTAGAAGTGGTTAAACGCACAGTTTTTTCTTTTTTCATGAAGTGTTGAACTATTCCTTTAAGAGGAAGCAGCAACATGTGTGAGAATGTGAGATAAGTTCCCCTTTCTTTCCTCTCTTCATTCACCCTTAATACCAAATGCAATTTGCGTTTTCACCCGAGAATGTTGGTAATGGATGATGATGTTTTCCTGCCCAGTTTTCATTCAGTGCTGAATAGGTGGTGCTGTGTGAGCCACAGACCATTACTTGTTTCCCGGAGTTAGCAAGAAGTATAATGTGTTTGTGAGTGTAACTATGTAGACACATTTAGTTCTTACCTGCCGAGTAGGGCTCCTGCCTCTCCACACACACAAACTCTTTCCTCTCGTACTTGGCTCGAATCCATTGTTCCCGCAGGAGCCTGTAAAACAGTTGGTGTTAAACACTTAGCTTTGCCTGGCTGTGATGTTTACTTCATGCTTGAGCTAATTTGTTGAACACATCTCATTAATTTACAAAGATGCGGAGGCTCTGGGCTACATTTAATGCAAACTGAAGCAATCAAACTCTTCTCGTAATTATCACTTGTGTCTCCCTTGTCCTCCATCTATCATGATACTGATTATACAGTGTGTCTTGTTCTTTTCTCTCTCATATCCATCTGTGCTGAGAACGCTTTTCTTATTACTTATTATCATTAAGGATTATTATTATTATCAAAGGATCCTGCATAAACTAAAGCCTTCTGTGCATATCTTCAGCTTGGTTCTCATCAGGGAAACTCTTCTCAACACACTTAAGCAGCTACAATGACACATGAAAGTTTGTTAATCCTTAAGAATTTTCTCAATATCTGTATAAATATGATGAGATTTCCACAGTGTTATAATTACTGGAACCCAGTTTTTAAAAAATGAGACAAAATTACTCTTATTTTTAATTAATAATGGAAAATTATCAATCTTAAAAATGTGTGTGTGGCCAGCATATGAACTAAGTCCTTCCTGCCAACAGCCATCACATTGTATAATGACTTCATTATGACAGAGGGCTCTGCTCCAACAATCTAACTGTCTGTTTATAGTTCATCTATTCCCAATTACTACACATCTGAACCTCAATTCCTGCAATTCAAGTGAATAATAATATTGGGTTTTTGGTAGATTAAGTCCAACCTGTCCTTGTTTCTGTTTAGATGTATTTCGTATTATATATATTTGTATTTTTTCCTGTATTTATCTTATTTTTCCTGTGTTAATCTTTATTATCTTGTATTTTTTCTATTTCTATGCTGTTCTGTAATATTATATATAATTTATATATATATAATTTGGGCGGCATGATAGCTCAGTGGGTAGAGCAGTCGTCTTCAAACCCGAGGTTGAGCGGTTCAATTCCTAGTCCTGGCAGGCTACATGTCGAGGTGTCCTTGGACAAGACACCGATACCCTCACCCTTGGCGCCTCACAGGGGCAGCCTGTCCACAAAGAAATTCCCCAAGGGGATCAATAAAGTATCAATTATTATTATTATTACTTTTTAACGGCTACTGCAACACTGAAATTTCCTTTTGGGGATCAATAAAGTATCTATCTATCTATCTATCTATTAGGACAGGGGTGTCCAGTCCTGTTCTCTGAGGGCCACTGTCCTGCTTGTTTTCCAACCATCCCTGCACTTCCCATCCCAGCTTCTGATAGGGAAAGGATATTTGAAAAACAAGCAGGACAATTCATTTAATTTCTATGTCAGGATCAAGCAATGGCACAGCAATCAGGAGTGAGCATCTGAGGTGAGGAGAAATCTGGGTCTTTACTATCAAGTCTCATCTCGACAACAGGTTTGAAGAAAAGTGTCACGACCCAAACAAATGAGATTTCTGAAGAACATACAAAAAAAGTTTCAGATGCTCACCAGCCTGGAAAGCATGTACAAGTTTTCAGCAAAGTGCGTTCTTTAATTAAATACCATTGTGCAGCTTTTCTAGGTGCTTCAAGGACAGATTTGCCTTCTGATTTATACTGTCTGTTCCTTTGTACTTTTTGCAGTATGTGGTGCAGATGTATTTAAAGATGAACCTTACACCTCAGAATTTTCATATTTCATATTGTTATTTCTGTCACCGGACAGTTAAGAAGAAACCCTGCTGCTAAACTTTTGCTTCCTGTTCAAACTACAGGAACCTCTCAGTCTTATCACTGAGAAGTTTCTGCATGCCAGACTGGCGACCAAACCCACATCTTGTCCACATGTTAATGAATGTGCCCATCCATGAAAACTACATTTTTTAAAATACCTATTATATCTATTTGCACAAAATAACCACAATACAAGAGCATGTTGTTGATCACTGATGGACACTGAAAAGTATGTCCGCAGCATTCTACTTTTCATAGTTTGAGGTAGATATATGGCATTTATTACCATACACAGTAAATTAGCTAATGGACAATAAGCCAAAACTTTAACTTTGAAACGTGTTGTTCTTTGTACCTACCACTTATGTATCATGTCAGTGCTCTTACCATTAACATCATCATTAACCATCTTACCATTACCACACCAAAAATTATCGTTGGTCTGTGCTGTAGATATCTACACATATATACGCATTTAGAGTGACCACCAGTCAAACAGTGGCAAAAAGAAGGATGGCGGACGGCATCACTTACGTGCAGTCTTTGTGAGTGGGATGGTAGTAGAAGGCAGGTACTATCTGTTCATATTTGGTATTGGCAGCATTGTTACCCACAGAGTCCATAAACTGCAGAGTAGAGAAACATCTGTTGTAATAGCTGTGGGCGTTCAGTTGGTTAATGGATGCAAAAAGCATGAATGTGCTGGCTGTTGTACACACACACACACACACAAAATATAGTGAGGTGCCTGCAGTTTAGTGTTTGTGTGGCTGTGACTCCTTGCTCAGAGGGAGACAGTGCTGCTGCCATGGAAGCTTCTTCTTTTGGGTCTCTGTATTTAACAGAGAGGCTACTGTTGAGCATGCATTACCCTTAATCACACATATTCACACCACGCAAATCAACAAAATGAAAGAAGCAGACAGATAGAATGACCAAGTGGCAAAACTAACCACAAACCATTGTGTTGCACACATTCACACAAGCAAACCACAATGCACAACAGCAAGGCATTTTCACTGATAAGATTGCATAAAATCAATAGATTTTACACTCTAAAATAACCCTGTAACTTTCATACTATGAAAGTCCAACGCACACACACACACAAATACCCATCCTCACATACAGTATACAAAGCTACTGGTTGTATCTGCCAGCTGCTGGTTCATGCCTTTCAGGCTACACTGAATTGAGACTATTGACTGGTCTTATTCAGCCATGCAGGGGTGAAGTGGCAAGCAGAGAGTCATGCTCTCAGTGGAGCAGGGTGGGATGGGTGAGAGTAAGGCCAGGTTTTAAACAGTTATCAAGCTTGACTTTTAGAACCTCACCTCCACTTCAGAGAAGCTCCAGGGATCCAGCAGGACAGACTTCACTTTGCTGATCTGAGCAATGTTTCTGTGGAGGCCGGAACAGCTGTGACAGACAAATACACCCAAGGTATAGGATGCCCACTCAGGGTCTGCAAAGCAACGCACAAGCTCATGTGTAGACGGACACAAAATCCCTTTAAGGTACAGATAACACAAAACATTTCTGAACGTCATTTAAAAGTATCTGAAACACGTTTACTTGTGTCTGCAAGAAACATCAGTAAGATAGAAAAAGAGCGGAAACAGGTAAGGAAATCTGACAATAAGCAAGACCAGACATATGGTTAAGAGACGGTGATAACAGAGAGGGGGGAACTTGGAAAGACTATGGCTTTCTCGGTCCTTAAGATCCTCAGACTAAAATGACTAAAATGTGATAGATATTATAACTGTCTCTTTATCTTTAATCCATGATGACGATTTCCTCAATAATAAGCAGTTTGTCTCTTATAAATAATACAGCTCAAATGAATGCTACTCCTATAGCATGTGTCTGTGCAGTTACCAGGATGTGCAAAATGACATCCACACTTTGATACATCAGTAACCACTACCTCACAACAACTCTTGTGTCCCAATCAAGCACGTGCTGAAGCTCTTGGGCAAAAAGCAAAAAACAGAATTGTGATTTATTTGTAACAATTTGCGCAGTCATGTTTCAGCATTTTGCTGTGCTCTTGAGAAGTTCCGTCAGGTTAGGAAAATCTCAGTTCAAACATTTGTTCGAAGAATGCAGTGTAGCAAGCATTCACAAACTTTCACACATGGATAAAGGTCATGCTTGAGTAAATAAGTCAGACTGTGTTATTTTACAAGATCTAGTAAATTAAGAAGAAACACAACAGCAAAAATGAAGGTGTGAGCAGCTTCATATGCACACACAGCTCCTTCTACACTTGAAAGGCTCATTTTCAGAATCATTACTGTGGTGCAAGGTGAGATTACAGCTGCTGTTGTGAGTCAGAGAATTAGGGCAGTGTCAGGTAGTTTTTACCACCACTGCAGCAGCCAGAATATGTGTAATGAAGGAGGAGCAAAGTGGTCACAAAATGCACAAAAGCCAGAAGACCAAAAAAAAAAAAAACTTCCTTGTGCATTATCACAAAGCTGCACACATGTAACAATGCATCTGTGCAAGACAGACAAGAGGATTCTTTAGCCACTCTCGTTTCTCTGCAATATGTTTCATACAAAATACCATACCCAAAATATCAGACACCCAATTAGCAGATCACCATGGAGCAGAATACAGGTTCAGTATTTATGCTCAAGATATGACTTTACATTGGCTCTTATTATTTTAGATGGTTTCACTGACACCTCAATAAGGAACACGACTAGAGTTCAAACTTTATTGGCATTTGACTTCAAATTGCTAAATAAATTAAAGGCATTTAGATTTTACTCAGAGTGAGCAGGCCTTATTTCACAAACCCCATCTGTCTGCATGTGTGTGCTGACTGCGGGATTGATAAGAACAAGTCAGCTAGGTGTGACCATCAGAGTATGTGACCACGTGTAAACACCGAAGGAAATGAGCCACCAAGAGAAAGACATACTTGACTTAGATAAGTATATAAGAGAGATATTGTTTTGGTCTAAATAACATAGATGTATGGATCATAAAGCATAAATCTAAAGCTGAGCTCTATTATGAAATAAAAAAAACTTGGATCTACATGTGTCATTTTTATGAAAATTTAAAATACATTTAGTTTCATTTTAACTAAGTCCCAATCAAACCCATTCCCCTCCTGTGTGGGGATCTCCATTATATCAACTGTTTTATATTTCACAACCACGAAACATGACCACATCGTGACTGTCTATGGAGGAGAAACTGACTGTAACCTACTCACTTACGAAAAACAAGTGGAGGCAAACTATAGTACAATCAAATATCTGCAGTTCATAACGGAATTAGCCACGTAATGGACACACAAACAGATTTAAGTAAGTCATTAAAATGTGTCTGAAGCTGTTCAGCACCAGTCAGGGAGTCAGCCTACCTGCAGCTCCGCAGTCGGCACAGTTTGCATTCCCAGGTTTCCCCAAAAGCTGTTTCATACGCTGTCTGTTCTTTTCTTGACCCGAAGCCATAATGCAAACGATTTGGCTCAAATATGAGTGCTCAGTAGCTAAAAGACCTCAAAGTCGCGCATCGAAAGTATAGATTGCCATCAAACTCCCTGGACTCAATTTGTAAAGCGCGTCGTAACGCGCCTAAACATCCGCTGAGAAGTCCGATAGTAGTTGAAGAGTGACGAGATGATGAAGAACACTTAGACTCACGTAGACGCCACAAGCCCACAAACAGGCTGCTACCGCGCTAAAGGCATTTAATTTTTCTCTGTGCTGATCTGGAGTGAGACACCCAGCGGTCACTGTGATGATAGAGAACGACAGCGAATCCACCCATTTTTACATCGATAAAGATGCTGCTGATTTTATTTGTGTACTGACAGGTAATTAATCCACAATAATAATACAGTAAATCATAATTTATTAGTTGATTCTACAGTATTTTTTTTCTTTCCAAGAATCTGCATTTGCAAAGCATCTAGTACCTAAAGCTGCTGAACAAATTAAAATGGAGTAAAAACTACAATATTTCTCTCTGATTTCTGATGGAGTAAAAGTAACTTAACATAACTTAAACTACTCCAAAAACTCAAAATTGTACTTAAGTACAGCAGAGAAATTGTACGTAGTTACTTACGACCTCTGTAATTATTAAATTCACTTCAGAGTACTCATGTGGTTACAGGTTGGACAATATTGACAGGACTATATGACAACAGTCAAACAAATTCTTGATGATCACACTGCTGTTGGTGAAGATTTACTCATCTTAACTTTATTTTGGCTGTCCATTTACATTTAAGTGTGGAAAACACCTTACCATGTTCTCCAAATAGTGTTGATAAGTAAACAAATCTGGCAGGCACAGAGTCATGAAGGTTAAGACCACAGGCCGTTCAGAGTCTTTGCCTGACTGTAACAAACTGGGCTCACATACGGTACACGTTTCAGCACTTTTATTTTTCAAAAAGTCTAAAAATTCAATACACAGTAAAAAATAATTCACAATTTGAAAGAAATATGTGTAAATCTCAGACGAGCTCAGCAAAAAAAACACAAAATAAAAAAAGAAACTCACATTTGCACAAAATCACTAGTCCACTTTCTAAACGTAAGCAAATGCTTATGTTGGCAACAAATCAAATGCATCTATCTGGAGGAGTTGGAGCTGGACCGAGAGCGGTGACGCCTACGTCCAGGAGACCTGGAGCGGGAGCGTCGGCGTGCAGGGGATCGCCTCCTCGGGGAGCGAGACCTGCAGGAACATGAGGAGAAAACAGCTGTTGATTGAAAGCAAGAGGAATCAGCAGATATAACTGTGATAGTATTAGTCAAATGTTCAAAGTCAGACAGTGTCACAGACTCACCTTCTCCTCATGCGTGGTGGGCTGCGACGCCACATAGGTGGTGGTGGGGGCATTCTGCGAGGGGGAGAGGGTCTACGGGGTGGAGGACGGACTCGCTGAGTCAGCACAGCAGACGCAGTAATTTCCTGTCCATCAATCTGACCTATTAATAAAAACATTGACACAGAAAGTTATACAACAAATATGTAAAAAATGAAAATAACCTTGCAAGACAGAGGCATTGAGACAAATACTCTGGCCTACCCCCATCCATGTGTTTGAGGGCTTTCTGGGCCTCCTCAGGAGTCTCAAACTCCACGTAAGCACAGCCCCTGGACAGGTGTGGGTGGAGCCTATCCATTGGCATGTCAACCATTTTTATTTTCCCATATGTGGAAAAGATCTCCTGGATGTGTTCCTGAGCAAAAAAGACACAGTATGGCCATGAAAACCATGTCAACAGCAAACATTATCTGTGCAAGTAAGTACAAAATAATTTGAAAGACATATATAAAAAATTTTTAAAAATGTATGTATATTCTTCTGTAATAATTAAAAATTTATATTTCTCTTCTAACCTTGGTGACATTCCTGGTCAGCCGTCCTAGATGAACTTTAGTTGGTTTGGGGCTTGGGCTTCTTTTCCGTCGTTCCTTATCATCGCCCCTCCTCTGTGTTTTCGACCTTCAGAATCAAACAAAACAGGGATTTATTTCATCGTGATTTAATCGGGTTAAATTCTGCATAGCCTCAAAGGGTGACGCCACTTACGCTGAGCGGGATCTCCGCCGGTTGTCATGGCGTCTGCGGCTGGGGCTGGGGGAGCCTGAGGAACTGGACGAGGAGGAGGAACGAGAGCTAGAAGAACCAGAGTGGCTGGAACCAGACGAGCTGGATCCACTTGAGGATCCCGAGCTGGAACCAGAGCTGCTGCTTGAAGTAGAGCTAGATCTGGACCTGGTCGTTGTCATAAAAAGAAAAGCATAGTAAACTAGAAAATGTAAATATTAAGGAACATTACACTGAGCTCCTCTCCTCCTTCTCTCTCTCTCTCTGTTCATCATGTCATCATTGCATGTTATTAACTTTGTTTCTTCTCTCTCCCCTAGTTGTGCTTCGTCCTCTCTCTCCCTCTCTTG
>JAUBNQ010000027.1:13314263-13325073 GCA_032353495.1 Ctenopoma kingsleyae
TGATTCCAGCAGGTTTATCCTGGCTGTGTGCAGCCCTAGTGAACTATCATGCTGGCCTGTATCCAGAGACGGCAGAAAAGGCACTTTACAGTGTAAGGTTTAGGACCTTACACAAAATATATATATACAGAATATTTGTTGAAAACCTAACAATCCCACTCAATCAAGCACTAGGCAACAGTGGAGAGGAAAAGCTCCCTTAACGGAAGAAACCGTCAGCAGAACCAGGCTCAGGATGGGCAGTCATCAGCCTCAACCGGTTAGGGTGAGTGGACAGAGGAGAGAGAAAAGAACAGCAGGCAACAGAGATCAAAACAACAACAAGGAGCAGCAGACGATGCACTGGGCTGGTTGGCAGGACCAGTAACTACAGCTCCAAGGCCGAGGATACCTGCAGCCTGCAGAAAGATACAGAGAGAGAGAGAGGACGAAGCACCATATATCTACCATATATCATTATCTACCATATACCTAGATACATTTCCAAATCTCAATTTGAGGATTTAGGACTCACACAAGACATACAAGTTAAATGATCATGGTGATGAGAGGTCCACATTACCTAAAACAATTTAAAATGTTATATATAGCACTAATAATCCTAAGAAAGGTTAAATGAAAGTGCATGAATATTGTATTTTTAATGTAAAGGCTGGTGGTTTTCTATATTATTGTCATTGTCAACAAATTCTTTAAAGGGACTAAAACTATAACGATAATTTGTCTGCTCATAAAGGCTGTGAATTCAGATCCAGATGTAGCTTATTCGGGTATACCACCTCTGTTGTCTGACAGAATACACAGACAGACTGACAGGTGAAGTTTTTACACATTTAATAAACAACACAAGAAACAGACTTACTTGGAACATACATTAACAGTACAGAAAGCAGACCGGTTGGTGAGGAACAAACAAAAGCATCTATGAAATACAAACCAATGAGCCAATGAGTGATAATGTTGTTGTTGTTTCTTTATTTCTTGAAAGGTCCTAAATGCACATTAGTGTACATGCTACAAGTTAGTTCTACTGCTAGTGAATGAGGTACGTTTTGAGTATTGATTAATCTTTATTTATAAGCAACTTATTTACTCATTTGAATCAATTTTTTTTACAGCTCTGCTATGTTAAGTTATCAGCCGTACCTGGTCCTTATTCATGTTATTAGCAAAGGAAGTTACTGAAGCCTTCAATGGTAACTGACAGCGCACAGCTCATGTGGTGAAGGGCCAAGGGTGAAGCCCACAGCTGGTGTCAGATCCAGTTTATCTTCTGTCACTCCAGGTGGAGGAGTGAAGCGAAAGCGCTGGAGGAGGGAGGTGAAGAAGAGGAAGAGCTCCATCTTTGCCAGACTCTCTCCAAGACACACGCGGCGACCTAAAAAATTTAAATTGGTTTATGTCTGTGCAAGAGTAAATCACCTTTTATATACAGTATAAAGACCCAAAACCCTAACAAAGTTGTTATACCTGCAGAAAAGGGCATGAAGGCATCTTGCCGGATAAATTTACCCTCTTTATCAAGGAAGTGTG
Source organism: Ctenopoma kingsleyae (assembly GCA_032353495.1). Taxonomy (NCBI): domain Eukaryota; kingdom Metazoa; phylum Chordata; class Actinopteri; order Anabantiformes; family Anabantidae; genus Ctenopoma; species Ctenopoma kingsleyae. Next base: position 13,315,797 of record JAUBNQ010000027.1, read on the forward strand.
AAGGGTTGAAGATGTGGGGGCTCTCCCATTTGCTCTCATCATACAGAACAGAGGTAAGAAGAGGAATCACTGTTGTCCCCTGTAGGTAATATAATAGAGCAAATCTCAGAATTCCTTATAATACATATAGAGGTATGAACCATCAAAAATAAAATCCTAAACATATTAGAGTAACTTACCTTTTTGATAAAGTAGCCCTGGAAGGTGACATCACAGCTGGTTTTGTGAGGAATGGCCATAGGGACAATGTTGGCGAGTCTCTGTGTCTCATGGATGACAGCGTCAGTGTACGGCAGGTTCTTCCTGTCCTCTACTCGGACCTGACGACTTCCTACCACCCTGCTCAGCTCCTCTTGAACCTGATCTGAAGATAAAATAAGAAATGAATATTCACTGTTACTAATTTAGTAAGTGACATAATCCAGTGGATTCAGCAGAGACATTTTTGACTAGATCAACAGATGAAAATTTAAGGATATTTCAGGACAACCATGGGTAAAAACAAAAAGTACACCACAACGAGGAAAGATTCAGAAGAATGTTCTTTCTCTCTTACCCTGTATATGTGGATATTTGGCCATAAACAACAAACCCCATCTCAGTGTAGTTGCTGTGGTATCAGTACCAGCAGCAAACAGGTTGCTCACTGTAAATATCAGATTTGTCTCACTGTAGTGAGTGTCCATGACATGAGAGTCCTAAGATGAAGAACACTGACAGGTGATCAGTAAAAGAGACAAAACATATTGCAGCTCTTTTGGTTAGATGAAAAATGCAAAAGATGCTTCCTTACCTCTTCTTTCTGCTTCCGAATGAGAAAACAATCCACCAGTCCTCTGCATATGTGAGGGTTCAGTGTCTCTTTCAGATCCTTGATTAAATCTTTGATATCTCTGATAGACGTCTCAGCATTTTTTAAAATCAGCTGCCGGTTTTTTATCCAGCCGACCAGTTTGGGAAACATGTTGTAAAGCTGTGACACAACAGTAAAATCAACATAGATTATTGAAGACAGCATGAACCAATCAATAACTTGAACAGATAACTTTAATAAAGTACATTTTGTGTGCAAATATAAAATAAAGTTAAATATAAATAAATTCTGATTTATTTAACACATTAAACAGCAATATTCATTTTATGTTAAAAATATTTTTCCAAAGTCGTAAGATGTAATGCTTCAGTAAAGTTTCTGTATTTTGTTTCAACACACAGTTGATCAAATTGCTCACTTAAATGAGTGTGTGATCATCTTAAACCAGCATAAATCAAAGGCAAACACGAAGCTTACCTGGACTGATGCAGAACCCGTCATGCGTATGTTCTCGTTGGCGCTTCTCACCAGACTTTTAAAACGGGGGTCACTGTATTCAAATCTGCTTCCATACACAATAGAGGAGATAATATTGGATGTTGCATAATTCAGTGCACATGCCATGTCAAATGGTTTCCCTGTAAAAAGACATGTGAAACATGAGCTTTACAAAGAGAATACAGAATTGTTGACAATGGTTATGGTCAACAATAATTCAGCTCCATGTAACTTATACGGACAACAAAAACTACTAAATGTGTGACGTTTTGAACACAGCTTTATTTTTGTATATCAGAAAACCTTTTCATGTTTTATGTTAATTCCATACCTTTGTGTGTTTCAAACATTTGGATAAGATGTTGGCATTCATCTGAGATTTTATCCTCGATTATTCTTTTTCCCATCCCAAAGTCTCTCAGGGTGGTGAGAGCAAAACGTCTCATCTCTTTCCACGAGTCTCCATTGGTAAACAGAATTCCTATTAAACATAGCATGTAAATTAATCTAAATCTGCACTAGTGCAGTATACATATATATTTTTTTATAAATAATGTGACTTTTGAAAGTATTCAAACAGTTTCCTATCCAATCTGACAATGTTTGAGAGGATTTGCAGGAAGAACAGGAATAACTGCTCCCAAGTGTAAGAGCTCCCAAATGGGCTTCTACAAACCTTTGTCTGAGAGATAGTCAACATTTTGATTTGCAGAAAAGTCGCTTTGTCACTACAGGCTATTCGGTATGCTGGGCATAAATGGCAACTTTATCAACCTAAAATTAAATCCAGAACACAATCAAGTGCAAAAAAGGGAAAGGTAAGAATACTTTCTGAAGCCACTGTAGCCATTGTTCAGTTTACGTTGTGACATACTATACATACTCAAGAGAGATTGCTCTAAATTAGAGATTGACCACTTTAACAAGTAATAATAATAATCGTTTGTGTATAATAAAACAGATTACAGATTTAGTAAAGGAAGGTCATACATACCATGACCCTGATTAATATCATAAAATATAGGGGAGATTTCTCTGTCTCCAAACTCTTCTGCGTAGGTGACCAGAGCCTCTTTGACTGTCTTGTATCCAGCCAGAATCACCACTTTATTGGTTCCGAAGTAAACAGTAAATACGGATCCATATTTCTTTGAAAGCTGAATGAATACAAAATGCCATCAAATATGTCAGAGATAATGTAAACATTTATTACTGCGAAAATATATAAATGCAAGGACGTATAAATAATTTGTGATTTTTCAAAATGGCTTTGTTTTTTATTAGTGCTAAACTCACCTCACAGAGGGTTCTGTAGGGTCTCTTGAGATCAAGCTGTAACATGTTGCCAAGCAGAGGCAGAGGTGTCGGCCCTGGAGGCTCCTTACCTGTTTTGTCTGACATGAAACCACAGGAGATGAAATAAAGCGTGAGCAGGACTGCAACAGTCCCCAGCAGAGTGGTAGGACTGAAGAAGAAGAATGAAGCAAAATCATCTAAAGGAGCCATTTGTTCTGTTGCTGTTCTTCTCTGAGTGACCCTACATCTAACACGCAGAGCTGTGAGCAAGATATGCCTTTCAGCTATTGGGTTGCAAATAATATCCCCGCCCTTTAGAGCATCTCAAAGGTGTGGCAAAATGTACAGCTCAACGTCTTGTTTGGCTAGAATTCAAACCTATTCTTCGATAACAAAATTGAAGGACAGGTTTAGAGGAAAGAATATTTGGAGGAACAACCACTTTGTTGTTCCTTGTAAAAGTGACAATGACAATAAAGATTTTTGTGCTGTAAAAAAAATGTTCAATGTGGCCTATAACCTGTACAATTCAATTGAGAAAAAAAAATGTTAAGGAAAAAATATTAAAACATACAATAAGCTGGTTGCATAAGTGTGCACACCCTTAAACTAATTCTCTTTTGAAGCACCTTTTGATTTTGACCTTTTGGATTTTTTCAGTTGAATTGTACAGGTTATAGGCCACATTAAAGGTGGTAAAAGTTTTGAAACAATTTCTTGTGGTCTAATTTTTTTACAGCACAAAAACCTGGCATTTTAACAGGGGTGTGTACACTTTTTATATCCACTGTAATAGCAGGTTAACATGTAAACAAGGTGACTAGCCTGAGAAAAATTTAAAAGCACCTCAGCGTTCATTACAGTCTTGTTGTTCTAGGTCAAAACCACATTCAGTCTGACTTGAAATCCACAGCTTCTGTTTTACTGCAACTACAGCAGCGTTTGAAAATAATCTCCTGCATCACAATCTTTGGGACATTTCATGATTTATTTTTAAATAGCTAGATACCTACATATTACTTTAATGTGAAAAAAAACAAACGAACTGAACAATCACGGAGTAAATATACTCCAGGGATTCATCCTCAGAAATGATGATCTGTTGTCTAGCAACTCTTTCCTGTGTCAGAATCCTGTGTGTTCCCAGCTAATGAGAGTTGGCTGCACAAACAAACCAGGTAAGAAGGACCTTGGTAGGAGATCCTGCCAAATTGTGTCAGAACAAACAAAATCCTGTGCAAAGTGATGTCCTAAAAGCTAACAGGTTGTGCTGTACTCACTCACATTAATACCAACTGGAATGTTCTTACAGGTATAAGGTTACAAATTATGTCCCTGTAGTTGTGGCCCCACTTAGACACAGGTGTGACAAAACCAGCAGCTCAAACACAAGAACTTGTTTGTTCAGGGTTTAATCCTATATTTTGGCAGGTACCTAAACTTTACAACAGAAAGGTTCATGAAAGAACAGAATGTGTCATCTCAGATTCCAAGTGCATCTGTTTTCACAGGTTTATAGAAGCCTCAGTAAATGTGGAAATTGTGCAGCTCTTTCAGCTGGTCTAAACTGGTCTAAACTACTGAGTGATGTGTACTGCAAATACCACCAAACTACACCGCTGAGTGGTTAACCAAGGAACCAGTGTCCAGTGGGCCCTTTTCTTCATAATTTTTTCTTCATAATTTTCTTCATTCTTCATTCATTCTTCATTCTGAGCTATGTATCAGTCATGTGATAGTACAGAATTTTTATTTCTGAGTGGCATTATCGTGTTCCTAGTATCTGTCTGGGTGCCCTGTTTGTTTTGCTTTGCTGTTTTGGTTGACTTTAAGGTCATTTTTTTATTACATTCGTTTTTTCCATAAGGGCTCAACTACAGCATGAATAAAATAGAAGTTATACCTTGATTATGTTTTTGAAGATACTATGAGTCAAGTTTGGCAAACATTTATTGGAGTTGAATGAGGTATCTTTGACAAACACAGACCTTCCAGATTTACAATCCTGGAGAAATAGTTCAGATTTGTGGCTGTAAACTGTTCTATTTGTCTTTGTTTAAAGGTTAAGCTGGAAATACTGATGATTTTATTCATACTGTAGACAATTGAATTCTTATGGACACTAACATGGCTTCTCAAAAAGTCAAATTTTACAGACAAAAGTAAAATATAGGTACTTTCCACTGACCCCTGGAGGCATCCCTGCATGCAGACATATTCAGAACAAGTATGAAGTGTTACAAGTGTGGAAAAATTAGACCATCAGCTTCCATTTGCATAGAGCATTATTTAATTTAAAAAGAATAGTGATACATATACAGTTGACAAGGTCAGTTCCATGGTACAGTACAGTACATTACACAATTACAATGATGTAAATTCCCTTTTATAATATGATACACTCTATTTCAGCATACTCAGTCTTTCAATATCAGTAGCACAAACCTTTCAGGTTGTCCTCTACATACCCAACATTGCAATTGATTCAAGTCATACATGTAAGGAGACAATGTGCAAATTCAGAAACAAATGTAACAAAAGTAAAATTACAAGATTAAATCCTTTAAAAATCAATAAGCCACATATATATGTCTTGCTGGAATGGCAACCTCTACATTTTCCCCACGCACACCCGAAGAAAGCTGTAAGTCATATGAAGTAGTTAAAAAAGTGGATTAATGTGAGTGTTTTTACTTTTGTGTAAGACATAAATACATTCATCTCACTTCTGTGAAGCCAGAGTCATTTTCCAAAATATACCTACAGGATACATAGTTCTTTAAAGCACAAACAAGCTTTGGGAATGAGATAAGTGGATACGTACTCATCGTAATGGAGGAGGAACAAACACTGCATTGCTCATTCTTCCTAAGAGCAAGGCATCTATTTGTAGATAAAAAAATTTATTTACTATCCATACCATTGTTGGTCCTTTTTTATTGCATCCTAATGTTCGCTAAAGGAGCAGCTCTATATTAACAATAATATAAAAGTAAAGTTTGTCCACTGCACAATGACCATCTCAGTTTTATTTGTATTTAAGGACTAATGTAGCACTGTTTCAGCACAGTCTGAATGAATTCAGGAATCAAGTGTTGCCATACTCATACCCTTCTTCTCTCTCTCTCTCACACACACACACACACACACACACACACACACACACACGTACTTTGTGAAATGCATAGCTGCATTAAAAAAAAAAAGATTTGATCAAAAACACCTCTGAGGTCATTGAAGTCTTTCTTTCTAGATTCAAATCACATGAAGTCTGTCTCAACAATTCCCATTTTACTGCAACAGCAGCAGCATTTGAAAACAATCACACTTTACTGTAATGTAAACTGTAAAGGCTGGATATCCACATCATAACACACTGTAGCTGTAACTTGTTTGGCAGCAAAAACCGAATCACCAGCTGAACAATGGAGGCATACTGAATGACTAAATGACAAATGTAATGTGAGAATCAATCCTCAGTAAGGACGGTCTTGTGCTGGCTAGGAGCGCTTTCCCAGAATCATGCATTCTGTAAGTTGTATTTTATGCATGCATTCATTAATGAGGCCAAAACACTCTTTAAATGAGTAAATGTTCTCCTCTGGTATCAAACTGGTTTTAGTACCATGAAAATGTGATGTTATTAACAACCTGTAACAACATTAAGAGGCTCCTAAGGAAAACCAGGCATTTATAGGTCAATAAAAAGAAACAAGAACCCTAATTAGATAAGGCGCAAAGGTGTGCAAAGATTTCATAAACATATCAAATGGAGTGGTTCATTCTCTCGTGATGATTGATCACCAAATAATTATTGGAAATTGAGTAAGAAAATTATAAATAACAAAAAGACCAGCTGTACAGACATATAAGTGCACACATAATTAAACCCTGTGACACAATTCAGTGTAGTGGTAGTATTTAATGACTAGTGTCAATGGGCCTCATGCAAGAACCAGTCGTACAAACAGATTGTTCTTAAGTGGCATGTAAGAGTGATTTAAAATAACTAATAAAATAACTAATTTAGTGCATAGTTGTTTGTGTTGTTAACAAATAAGACTGCTGTACTTCACAGAGGGAAATATGCTGTTCTAAGGATTACAGTGGCTTCAACTAAATTCATTTCCAGTTTAAATATGAAACCAAAGTTTGTAGAAAATATACAGCATAGTGAACCAAACAGTGTCACTTCATTTCTGTCACAGTACAGTTTTTACCTCTGCTAATGCGACTGACTGTTAAACGTCTTATGTTTTGGTTTGCTTGTTTCTGACTGTGGACCTGAAGCTCCACAGTCAGACATTCTTTTTAGTGTTGTATAAATTTATTGGGACAAACGTTCCGAACTAATTAATGCAAATGATCTCATGAACGCGTACCTCTTGAAAAGTTGGTCTTCATCAGTTTGAATCCAGCAATTTACAACTAAGTTTGTGCAGTTAAGAGAGTTTGGTTAATCCAATTCAGACCAACTGCAAAAACGAGCCTCACAGAAAAAAGAAACATGGAGGATAAGAAAGTTAAAATGTTCTTGCCTGAGGCCAACTGTCTTTAAGCTGACTAAGAAGCAGGTTCATTACTTGGTATAAGCCTGCATAATCCAAACTCTCCTACTTTCTCACCACACAATAACAACAACATTGCATGAATGACCCAACAAAGACACACTGACATGATACAGTAGTAGAAATGCTGAAGTTGATGTTTGGAGACTGGCCCAGTGTGTGTGTGTGGGTGTTGTTGATGGTCAAGATAAAAATGGAGCCGAGAAAAACCATGCTCTGCTCCTGCCTGTGCACACACCCGCTGTGTAACGGAGACCACAGAGTCCACGTACACAGGTCCTACACACAATGTAAAAAATGGACAATGAATGGACGGAGTTCTAGCTCCACCTACTGCCTTTCAGTCTCTATGCAGTGCTGGAACTGGGCAAAGCTGAGGAACACTTGCTCCAGTGATATCTGGCTCACGCAATAGTCTTCAATCTGGTACTTCTCTTTGGCTGCCTCCAAAGTGCCAAACACCTAGATAGGAATGGGGAATAAGGAGGGAGAAAATGTGAGAAGTGAAAGAAGTGCAATGTGAACATGTTTCTTTTGTTACCCAAATATCCTTTTCGTTAGTCTGAGCCAAGATCACAATTTTAAGCTAAAATATTTTGAACTGAATCGAAAACACAAATACCTGAACCTTATTTCTGCAACTGTACGTATAGTGATATTGTATATTCTTTTTGTTTAGACATTTAGACATACATTTTTATACATATCGTGTTGAGGCATATAAACTAAATAAAAATGCTATTTAAATGAAATTACTGATTGTCAAAAACAAAGAGATAAGGAGACAAAAAAACTAATTTCCTAAGTAACTTCAATGCCACAAAACTATAGCTCAGGTACAGTAATTGAAAGTTGCTGTGCACTATATTGCTCACTAGATGGCGCTCTAACACAGAACAAGTGTAGGGAGGACATTTCTGTTTTATAATCTGGAGCAAATTGAGTTTTTAGTCTTTAAATCAATTGCAGTACCTGGGCCCATGTTAGAGTTTTGTCAGTCAAATGATAGTGCACCATTCCCTGGTGTTCATCTTTTAGTTGGCTTCCTGTGGTGGGAGGAATATTCACACAGTTAGATTTGCTTTAATATTGTGTACAGTGAGTTTGTTAATGTGACAGATGGAAAATTGTAAAAATCTACAAATCTGCTTTCACAAATTCTGGCACTGAATCTCTCAGTTTTATTTATATATTGTAAATATTAATATGAATGCCAACTGACCTGGAAAGGTGCTTTCAATGAAGTTTTTAAATAGCTGCAGGTCACTGTCCTCCAACTCAGTTTCTATGTGCACTTTAGCCAGTAGGGTGTAACCACTACCAAACTTGCTCTTCAGGTGTTGGGGACTCCCGAGGCACTTGAACTGACCATTGACCATCACTGCCAGCCTGGTACACAGGGCCTCACACTCCTCCATACTGAAAAAGGTACACATCAGGGGGACAGGTAGAGATGTAAGCATCTTTTTTAAATTACTTTAAATACTGTTTGATAGCAGTAAAGCAGTAGATGAAGTAAAAATTATACTTCTGAAGTAATAATAGTATAAATCTCACCTATGAGAAGTGATGATTATGGCTTTGCCAGACTCTCTTGTGCGTGTAACAGCATCCCACAGAAGCCTTCTGGCCACAGGGTCCATCCCAGTTGAAGGTTCATCCAGGAAGATGACCGGGGGCCCACCAATCAGAGCCATTCCCGCACTCAGCTTCCGCTTGTTACCACCACTGCATGTGTTGATGGTGACATATTATTAACACACACAAAATATAGTGTTATGTAATGTAATATCTGACACAAAACACATGACCAAAGCTACGGTGTACCAACCTGTAACTCCGGACCAACTTATCAGCATGTGGCTCCAACAGCAGCGACCTGAGGACATTCTCTACACAGCCAGACACATACTTTTCTGGTATTCCTCTAAGCCTGGCATACATACTCAGAGTTTCTCTTCCTGTCATGTGGTCCAATGTGGCATCAAACTGAGGACAGTAACCAATGCGCTGTTGCACCTGCAATGCAGAGATACTGTATATTTAAAATATTATATATATATATATATGTATATATATATATATAAAAAGTTGTACTACT
>JAUBNQ010000027.1:13340253-13353583 GCA_032353495.1 Ctenopoma kingsleyae
AAAGCTAAATTTACGGTTTAAATTTAAGGTTCAACAGGCTGTGTATGACAGTGTGTGTGTGTGTGTGTGTGTGTGTGCGTGCGCGTGTTCTGCCTTCTACCTTTAGGGGCAGAGGTTCGTCATCATGGCTGAAAGGATGCTCAAATACCACAGCAGCCAGTAGTTTTCCTGACAGAGGGTCATTTCTCACATATTCCTCAAATTGCTCCTCTGTCTCAAAGCCACGAACTGGAAAAAAATGTACACACAGACACACATTTTCAAAAAGATTCCATCAGATATTCATCTCACGTACATCTGTTTTCATGACTTTCTCATTGCTTGACCTTGATGCTTGCTATTCTCACTGACAGCAAAGACAGTGGTCTAGACTCTATCAGCATACTGAATTCTGCGGCCAATACTATCAATACAACAGGTCAAATCCTAAAGAGGTAAAAGTGCACTTAAGCATGCTTTCTTTGACACAGATGTCAGATTACACGAAAAGATCATATATATGCTTAAAGGTGAAAACACAAATTATGTCATGACACCATCAACAGCAGACAGACTGAAAACAGTTCAAATGAGACTGAATGAAAACAGAGATTAGATCAATAATAAGCAGATTTTACATTCTTCTCACTTTCCCCTTTCACAATGTCTTTCTTTTTTCAGAACAAAATTTCCCAATGGCATTTTTTTATTTCACTTATCAAGTACACATGAAGGTATTCTGTTCAGAAAACTATGTCTGCTTCACACGCTCATTTCAGGGTTAAATCTGGGTCAGTATCATGAAGTAAACACTCGCAGGGAGACAGATGGGTGATGGGGAGTGCGCAGACAGACAAAGGTCGAGGACAAACAGCTGTAAAACACACCAAACACACCCTTGACACACTGCCTTTAACTTCAGTTGTTTTTCCTGAATACTGCTGAAATAATTAGCTAATGCAACTCTGTTAAAATGTTATACAACTTAAATGATTAGCTAGAATTTACAAGTGAACATTTGAAGCTAAAACTACCTGTTAGACAGTTCAAGTTATTAGCTAACAGTAACATTTAAAAAGGCAAATTAATATGCAAAAAGTTATGGACAACAGTTGAGATACGGTAGATAGCAACAGTGAAGTTGATTAACAGAGAGGTTGCTCAAAAGAAGGAGTGTGATAAACAAAATGGTATGGAAAATATATTGACATAATCCTAACATTATTTAAATATTTGAAACATCACAGGGCTAATTTAAGTAGTTGTCTGTTCTACATAAGTCATCATTTCAGAACCTTATGGACTATTTATTGGGATCTTCTGTTTCTGCATGACATTAAAATTCAGCCTATAGTAGATTCCCCTCCACCTTTCCCTTTGAACACTGAGACAAGCTAAATTATTAATTAATGGCTGAGCTGGGATCTCAGACGACTGTGGCTTCTGTTTCACACAAATGCTGGGTCTGTGTTTTAATTAGAAGGAGACAAAGTGTGAACTTATTATTTTCTTTCCCTATTTAAATGTCAGTGTGGTACAGTCTGCAATAAGAGAAAGGTGTGGTATATTTGCCCTCTTGATTGCTGTTTCCAGAGGAAACACTATTCCTACGTCTTTCCCAAATTGGTAGCAAGGCTGAGCTATTGATTTCTCTGTTTATAATGGTGGTAGATGTCTAGCTGAATTATGTAGGACCATATGGCTAATTCCCATAAAAAGCTTTTACCACTTCCATGTTATTAAGGCTTACTAACTGATCTGAACGCAAAGGATGTTGATATTATAGTTTAAATATGTATACTGAATCAAATGCTTTGGAGAATTGTTCTGAATAAACATTGTTATGGTTTACTGATACACATTGCTTTAGAATTAAGGTAGCAAACAATTTCAAGATTAGTGATTAACAGTTAAACTGGATTTTGATTCATGAAATGTTACATTCAGAAAACTGCCATATTTAATGAGTAGTTGTGTAGTGACATTTTGCTTATTCGCAAAATTGTAAGATGAGATCAATACCTGTCCCATAAATAAGGCTACAGCCTTACAGTTAGCTTAGGTTAGCAGTCTATCCCCTGATTTTGGACATTTTTGAAAAGCTATTTAAATAAGCCACCATTTCTGTACTAAACTTTCCCATTTCTTAACTATAACTTACCAGTGGACATAAACAGGCTGACTCGCACATCTTCCGCCACCTGACGCACTACACTGGAGTTACTGGGTACATAGGCCAGCTGTAACTGTTGCAAGCTGTTGGGCAGCGTCTCAACTGAGTAGCTCTCATAAATCGTGGCATTTGGGTAGTCCTTAAAAGGCACTTTTTGACGCAGCACAATGAGGATGCCGGAGAAGAGGAGCGGCAGGAGTATTTCCACCAGTGTAACCAGGATCTGACGTTTCTGGAGAGCAGAAATAGAGGAATAGGCTGTGTAAGGTATTACAATAAGTGGTAACACGTGTCACAAAGTAAATATGAATTAAGGCTTTAATTCAGAAGTTTTATGAATGCAAATTAAACACAAATAGTTTGTTTATCTTAATACTGTATCTACTCTATGTATGTATATGTGCATATATATATATAACCTGAATAAAAAATAATAAATGACTCTATATTTCAGCCACCAGTAAGTCATGTAGAATAAAATCACTATCAATCAACTTTTCTGAAACACACTGCTGAGAGCACTGCCTCATTCACAACCAAAAACTAATATGCTTTGAAAGTGTTTTCAAATATTTTCAGTCAAATGAGGTTTGGGTATCAATTTATTCTTTTCACACTGTTCAGATTTGCAACTAGATAATTTCGCAGACAGTTGAAACAAAGCATAATTAATGTGACGGCCTCCTCATGTTGAGTGATTGACATACAAAGCGACTTGGACAGTTTCAGGACACACAGTCAATCTCAGTGGGGCACAAACATCAGCCCTACTCCTTTCTAAAGGAGACTGAATTAAAGTTATTACTTAGCAGAATAACATTAACCAAAAAAAACAAAACAGTCATCATTCGTGCATAAATACAGCATAAGATGTAATTTTTTGCGATATCTAAGCAATAGTTGCAGGGAATTCCTTCAAATTTGGCACAGCTGTCACCTTGGACTCAATCATGAACTGATTAGATTTTGGTGGCCCACGGTCAATGTGGGCACAAACATTCACTTGGAATCATGCCAGGGCGGCATGATAGCTCAGTTGTAGAGCAGTCGTCTTCCAACCCAAGGGTCAGCGGTTTGATTCTCAGTGCCCATGAAGCTACATGTCTCAGAGTCCTTGGACAAGACACCGAAACCCTTTAGTAGCACTGGCACAGGTCTAGCAGCTGTCCAAACAACAATTTTCCCAAGGGGATCAATAAAGTATTAATTATTATTATTAACTTACTAGAATATGAGTCTGGACAGACGTGCAAAAACTAGGTTTATGCTCACTGGTGACTGGTTAGCGAAGGCATACAACCGCAATGCAGTAATTCTAGTTATAATATAAAGTGTTCTGGTACATAAAGAGATTTAATAATATGACTACACTGATAAAATACTTTTTGAATCTTCATACTATTTAGCACTGTGTGTCAACACCTGTGGAGCTGTAAATTACTGTTTGGTCATCCTTGATCAAATATTACATGATTTAAAAGTGTTGTTGGATTTCTTTTCTGTGTTTGAGTTCACTGAATACTGATATATTTTCATTTGTTAATACAAATTAAAAAGGATCTGAATTCAGTATGGAAATGAAATTTGTGTAATGAAAAAAACAAAACTCCCAGTATTGTATCATTGACTATACTACAAGTCTCTCAAGTCATTACGTTTTTTAATCAAAATAGAGAAACACATTGCTATTTTTAGTTGGTTGTTGACCTCAGTTCTTCAGTTTTAATCACCAACCTCCAGATCTGGTTATTTTTTTGTTTCATATAATCTATATGCTTCTGAGACACAGTACGATGTTAAATGTACTTATATCAAGAATGCATTTTTATCTGTAGGCTACAGCCTCAGTAAACAGGAAACTGAGGGCAGTCATGGTGATGATGATTCCATTGGGACAGCGTCAATGTGGACCAGTTTCTGACATACAGGCAGCAGCAACTGAATGCAACACTTGAACAAGGAACTAAATAACACTAGTATCTCATTAAAACGGGCTATCAACCAGAAATCGTTAACCTTATTAACAATGTCAATTGGGCTGCTTTTATTGAGGAAATTAGTTCAAACTGATTTAAAACAAATCTTGTATAGATTTCTTTGAAAGGTTCTTGTTTTGGGTGGCTGGGTAATTAAAATGTTTATCTTAATTCACACAGAAATGTAGCTGAAACAACATTTCAGTTTGCTCTTGTTAAGCTAATTGTCATTGTAGTAAAAAGAAAAGCAAAGGGCCAAAAAGATGGCCTGGAAATATTAACTGTTTGCCAGCCTTTGTTTTTTACAGAGCTGAATTACAATGTCTACAATTTTGTTGTCAAGGTAAAACCCGGTAATATACTACAGTTTGGAATACAGATTACATTATTAACATGTCCTCTGTGTTCTGCAGCCAAGATGGACAAACAACAGCAAGATTCACAGCTCTTTTTCTGCTTCTGCTTTTGCTAATGGTAGTCTCTCAACAACCACAACTGGAGCAGCAGTGAGTGGATAAAGAGTGATGGAGCAATGACCATACAGCAGTATGCCATGGAGCAAATTGCTGCTTCCATTTCTGAATAGCTGCAGCACTGTGCAACCAAGAACTGATATTAATGTTCAAAACTATGCAAGCAGTATTTCAAAGCATTACAGAGCCAGGAAATAAGGCATTGTTTAGAGTGGAAATTCTTTCCAATCTTCTGTAAACTTAAGACAGAAACCTGAAACGTGATGATATGGTGTTCCATGTACTATGTAACAATGGAAGCCTCAAGTGAACTGCCACCATGGGACATGGAGATTCTGCATATGTAACCTGTATGTGTTAAGCAACAGTTGAATGAATCTTTAGTTACTCAAGTGAAATACTTGATTGCCTAATGGCAGGGATAATTGGGATAATTATTTAATTGTTGTGTCACAAAAATGGAAAAAATGAAAGCAACAAAACAACTAAAGTACAATAGGGACTTGCCCAAAGATAGCCAAATAAGGCAAGGAGAAGCATGTGAAAGCCTCCATTGTGTTGATCTAGCTTCAGTGTGTGATAAAACAACCAGTCTCCAAGTAGCTGGGTAACATCATAAGTTGCAGAAAACAAAATGTTAAGTCAGTTTACTGTATTTATGGTGTCACAAGAGCCTATAACTTCATAAATACTGTCATGCAGGAATCTGCTCTGTAAACACAGCTACGTCTGGCAATGCAGAGTTTAAAACAACACCAGCACCTAATAAGTACACATGCAGACTGGGTGTAGCTGTACCTTCCTCAAACTCACCTGCTGAAGATAGTTTTTCCACACCAGCAATCCAAACTGTTGCATTATCGCCATTTTGTTTAGTTCACGGAACGCAGCCCAGTCAGCTTTCTACAGCAGCTGAAAACATAAAGATAGTGACATTTTTAGTATCAAGCTAGATCTAAATATTCAATCTTTGAAGTGTTGAATTTCAAAGACTGAACATGAATTTTTCTTGTAGGTTTATATTGTTTTCATGACAGCTGTGGCCATCTGTGGAGGCTGTTTCTTTTCTCAGTTTCTATTTAACAAAAAGTCAATACGTTGAAAAAAGAGAAGTGAAATTGAGCGATCATTCCTATGACAAGCAAAGATTTTTAACTGTTTGTACAAACAATTTGAAAGTGAAGAAACTGTATGAGAAAAATATAACAAAATAGGCAAACAGAATGAAGTCTAACCGCTACCATAAAATTAAAAGGGTGACATCAACATGGAGAAGAGATCAGCATGAGAAAGAAAACCAAAGGCCAATGAGGAAAAGATAATAAACAAACCGTTGATATCTACATGTTGAACCAGTTGGACAAGGCCAATGGAGATTATTTTTTAGTCAAAACAGAGTTATATCATCGTCACAGACACAAATAGAAACCTCTTCATGGCTCAATCAAACAGCTCATACAAACAAATCTGGACTGAATATGAACTTTTGTTAATATTGTTAATATATAATCACTATGTAGAAACCCCAGAGGTAGAACATTAAAGTTCTTAAGGCTACAGTAATATAGTTTTGGTCATGGGAGTCTGATGGCAATAAATATTACCTTAATAAAATCCTATTTTACAACATATTTCATAAATATAACAAAACTGCTCATGCTCGGCCTGTCTGAATAACACTGCGCTGCCACTTCCTTTTCATGACACATCGAGCTAAATGTATGCTATCATCTATGTAATTTAATTGAAACGTGAATATAGTGGATATTTTTTGAGCGACTGTTTCTCTATTAGTATGTTCTAAGAAACACAAAATACACAAAAAGCCTCATGAAAGTGAACATGTCCTACATTACCAGGAATCTGCCTTTCTCGTCTCTCATTGGTCAAGCGCAGCCTTCTGACCCACCTGATTGGTCAATTGACCTGCTCGTCAATCCCTAAGTATTGTGATGAATACCGATGATAGAGCTGAGGAACAAAGCTAGGTTTTGAGCTAGATGTCTGAAATATAACGTGCTGACTCACCGGTCTGATTTAATTTTTCACTTATCATCATCAAACGTCTCCAACGAAGTGATGTTGTTGTGTTTTATTACACACACACACGTCAACTTACCACACACACAGATCAGGTTTCAGCCTTATGAACTTCCCAATCGGTGGTCCCCTCCTTCCTGTCGACGTGAAAACAATCACTCCTTATTGTCTTAAACCTGCTCCATAACCAGCACTGCGGGGCTTCTTGCTTCACCGATATGACCGAGGCTCGGCTAGGCATTAGTGAAGCGAACGATGTCTGTAGCCTGGTCCAGGTTTTCTCCCTCTAATTTTGCTGCCAGCTAGCGAAGAGATGACATTGCACCAGCTGCTGGAGAAAGCCGTGAATTCATGGCAGAAAGCAGCGACAACCGTCAACAACAACTCACGTGACCACGACGGCGGTGTCACATGATATCAACAGCTGGACTTCAAAAGCACATCTGCGTACAACTATATTAGATGTTACACTACGTACGTGTTGTAGCTTATATGTATGTATTATCTGTTTTTGTGGTACAATTAGTTAAATTTACACTGCAACCCTTTGCCGCATTATCGTACATACATACGTACATACAGTACTACATTGCACTTTTCTAAAGCTGCAGATTCACAAGAGACAAAAACTCAAGCTCCAAAATGACTGAATACTACAGTTCCCATAGTGGAATTTAACCTGTGTATGTCAGTGGTGAAATAAGTACAATCCCATTTCCAAAACAGATGTGAGAAAAGATGTGAAAAAAAACTATAATTTGCAAACCATTTAAAAACCTATATTTGTTTGAAAGTAGTGCAAAGGCAACATATCAAATATTGAAAAAGAAAACTAAATTGGTCTTTTGAAAAATATATTTCAACATTTTTAATTTGATGCCAACAACACATTTTTAAAAAGTTGAGACAGATGCAACAAAAGACTGGAAAAACGTGAAAACACCAGGTGGAACGTCTCACAACTAATTGGTCAGTAGCATGGTTGGGTCTCAGCATCCCAGAGAGACTCTTTCATAACGATGGGGAGAGGTTCATCACTCCGTGAAGGACAGTGTGCGCAAATAGTTCAACAACAAGACTTCATGTAAAGAAACATTTCTTTACATGAAACTGCAAATAATTGGGGGTTTTAATCAACATGATAACATTTAAAGATTCAGAGAATATGGAGAAAGCTTTGTACACAAGTCCTAAATCCAATACTGATTATCCTAAATTTACAAGAGACCTGGACCACACTTGTGGTTGATGTAAAAAATTCCAAGACACACTTCTCCACATGCTTTGAACATGTTCCAGCTTCTAGGACCTGTTCTATGAAATCCTCTCAAAAATTGAGCATTCCCCCTCAAGGGGGTAAAATAAGCAGTTGTCGAGCTGATGCAACAGACTTTATTTCACTGCTAAAAGGCTTATCTTATCTGCCTGGAAGGCCTCTTCACCTCCACCTCTGCTCTATTTCCACATTTTGTACAAATTACAGAACCTAAACAGACTGACTAAATGCACCTAACAACAACATAATAATAACTTGTAATAACTTCTTGTCTGTTAACACAAGCTCCTCCTTTTTGTTTTGAGTATTAATACCACACTGTAAAAATCCTCCACTACAAGCAAAACCAGCAGCAAATCTTCAAAGATTATCAAAACAGTTTTCTGTCACTTCATTATTCATTTAATGTACTGATCATTTCAACTGTTATTGTAGCCTACATGCTACTGGGTAATTTAACTTATTTCAAAGCATATTGTATAAATGTTTTATATATGCTTTGTGTGTAAAATATAAATTAGATGCTAACTACTAACTCCAGATGTCAGTTAAATGTAGAGTTTTTTCAAACTACATTTAGCTTCACTTTGTAACAAAGCTGTTTTTTTTTTATCTGAAGTCTCACAGACTTTCCTCTGTGTTACAGATGATATAGTACAAGGATATTATATGTCATGGCAAGTAAACTAAGATTTATGTGTAAAACTAATGGAGCATCCCTTTAATACCAGAGTAAAACCTACCACTGGGGACACTGTGGGCCTTAAAACATGCTAATTCTTGTGCTGATTCCAGTGTTATTAGACCCAGCAGTTGCCCATCTGGATTTACTATAAATTCTGGTGAAAAGATAAAAAATCCTGGTTTTCAAAGAGTAATTGCCTTCTTCTCACTGCCAGGAAAAGGTTTTAACACAACATTAGACCTTAATTATAGGCAAAGGAGATAAGGTTCTATAAATTAGTTAGCTGTGTTGAGTTTATGAGCAGGAATTTCCATTTCAACATAACTCTAAAATCCCAGTGTTGGCTCAGCCACTTGAATTTGATAAGCTTGTAAGACAACTTGAACTCTGTTTTTCAGGCTCCAAATCTACAGTAAGCACAAACACACTTATCTACAGTGATCTTTCAACTAAGCAATTTATTTTCTCCAAGAAACATTCTTTATGTTGCTTCAATCCAAGAAAAACAGATTGGTTGGGAAAAGAATAATATAGTTCACACATTACCAAACTCAGTCTTGAGTAATAAGCAAGCAACATTTTTTTAGTAAATTTATCACTAAACTGTGTTTGCATGGGAGGGTTAAGGATAAAAAAAAAAAAAGAACCCCCATGATGTCTTGTTTTATTTGAACTCAACATGAGAATCACACATTCACATCACAGGTCTATTTAGAAAACACCACACTGTAGAAAAACAGAAGTTTCAAAAATAAAACTGTCTCATTGGAATGAAGTAAAAAAACAACTTCAAGTAATAGTGGCCTATTTTTTCATTTATACATATAGCACTATGTACATGTTCAAAACACAGGGGATAACCAGTTTAGAGTAACAGTTTAAAATGTATTTACAATCAGTCACAAACACCTAGACACATTTCATATTTTGTCCTGAATGAGGCATACAGTACTTTTAAAACCCCATCAAGTAATAATTTTGCTTTAGTGTCTGAACTTTCATTTCTCCTCAGGGAGGCAAAATAATGAAAACCACTCTTCAGTATTGATTGTTCAAGCATAGAAATTGTCATATTTCACTGAATTGCGCTCCTTCTGTGGTGACAAAAGTGCTAGACCTAATTTAGATGCGTGGAAAAGTGAGTAAAGTAAACTTACAATGGTAAGATATGCTGCACAGGGCGCCACCTTACATGCGAGCTGAATACTGTGCAGCAGCAAACATTAGGATGACAAACTGAGATCTGTACAATACTCATCGTGCTGGTAATTCCTGATTCAGTTATCAGCACACCTAGCATATAGTGTGTCAATGTGTCCAACTGTTAACACCTGTCTGGTGTTACTGATAGGATTAGTGTGCTACAGGTCTTTTCAGTAAAACTGATCAAAGATATTTATCAGCACAACTGGTGTATATGCACAAGACTATAGAAGATGCAGACTACTAAAATGCTCATTTCACAGCTGTTTCTTTTTTTAGCAGATGCCCCTGAAAACACAAATGACACCACCACAGTACCTTTGGCAAACACATGTAGAACTTAGGACAAAGCCAAATATGAAAAATTCATACAATCATATTGCTTCAGATGCAGATATTTTCATCAGCTAGAAGTGTCACCTATATGACATTCAAAACATACAAGATTCTTGTACAGTGCATATCAGATACTATCATAACCAAAACTAACATGACATGTCAGCTATAGTTTTCCAGTCCATGAGGTTTGATTTTGTTTTCAACTATCTAATGTGATCTGAGATAGTTTGTTGTAGAAGGCTGTAAAACAAGAGAAATGGCAAACAATGCATCAGGGTCCTGAGGAAAGTCAAGTCAAGTTCCAGTGGTTTCAGAGCTGATTGTGAATCTAGGTACTTGGAGGTATTTTGCTGTGCCATGCTTGTAAACATGTAAATGAAATGCAACATACAGAAAACATTTTTTAGGTAATTCATATTTGTATATTTAGTTTCCCTTACTTTTGTTAAAGCTCAAAGTTTCTTGATCTTCTGGCAAGTGATGGACCAGTACAGAGTGACGGGGGTGAGAAACAGCAAAACAAAAGTGCTGAAAGAAAATGACTGACCAAGCGGTGTGTGAACAGCCTGGGGCCATTCAAATAATCACTGGCTATAGGCTGAGAAATCCCACATTTACAGAATACTTCATTTCCCCATCCTGCTCTTCTTCTCTTTCCACCTCACCTCCACTATGAGCTGCAGAGTTCTTCCTCTTCACTTGTTTGCTAGAGGTGCCCCGGGGTCTCTGCATAGGCACCAAAAGGCGGAAGCCTGGTTGGGCATTAGCAGAAGCTACACCCAAAGATGTGGTCAAGGTCTTGAATGTGCAAGGCATAAGAGAGGAGGAAGAACAAGTTGATGAGGGGCTAACACTCTGGACGGAGGAATATCCTGAGCTGTGAACATCTGTAGAGAAGAAGGGGGGTTCCTGGCTTTGGCGTTCCTTGTTCACATCCCTTTCTGATTCACAGAAGCTGTCTTCATCACTGGATAAGGCTCTGCAGTGCTCCAGTCCTCTGTCTCCATCCGCCAGCATGTCAAGTTTGATGGAAATCATTGAAGCTATGGAAAAATAAATAGGTGTCAGTTTATAACAAAACACACAGTTCATAGAGATACCGTTATCGATCCACATTTGTCCATGATGATAAACCTGCACAATGTAAAGTCCTAAGTTTAACTGATTATGCTGGATCTTGCGACTGCTGAGTCATCTCTAGTCACATAATGTCCTACTGGAAGAGTGACTCATGCATTATTTTACTCCATTTCATGGTTCATTTACATGCTTTACAGGAGAACTCCTTTAAGACTCTGCTAATAATCACAGTAGTCCCTCTCAGCACTCACAATCGGCATCTTTCTCTCCCTCGCTGTCTTCCTCCTGGTCACCCTCGTAACCGGAAAAGGACGTGTCCAAGCTCCAGTCCAGGATGTCCCCCAGCAGTGTCTCCTCTTGATTGGACAGCTCTGCTGTGGGCGTTGCCACAAAGCTGGCTCTGTGTGCCTGCAAGTTGTCATCGCGTCGCCTTGGGAGAAAGTGGACAAACAGTACGTTACAGTGAGTCATAGGCGCGTCACACAGATGGCATAAACAGACACCTTCTGGACAAGACGTTCACAAATCACGGCGCTCAGGAGACACAGCAAGGATAAGAACTGCTAACTGAGCAAGAAGAGAGTTTGATCACTTTACTGTCAGCTATTGAGTTGTTTCTCATAACTGAATTTCTTGCATGATTTTCTAGTTCTGTGACAAAGTAACTTTAAATACAAAGATTTATCTAGAATATACAGTATAATATGAACATTAAGCACTAAGCATTAAATCTGCCTTTCCTTTCCTTAAATTTGTAAATTCACAGTGAGATATGCAATTAAAATTTAACGGGCTCATAAAACTGCCAACAGGACAGCAGGTTTAAATTTAGAATATTTCAGGGGATAATATTTTTAATCTATGTTTTGTAAAGCCATTTATTGTTTTTAATCCCACCAAGCCCTGACATGCTATAAAGGGGAACCTATTTGTTAGTAACTGGCTTACCGCTTGCTGGTGCTGGATGGAGAGGCAAGGAAGGTGTGAATATCCGCTGGTTGACCAGTGGGACTTGGAGGCTCCATCTGAGGCTCTACCTCCGGAATCTCCAAGAATTGACACAGCTCTTTAAAATCCATGACCTTATAGAGGCAAAATAAATAAATAAATAAAATCAATGAACAATAACATTCAGATACACAATTAAAGGCAGTCTGTGTTGTAATTTAGAAATGTTTTTGTTTAAACACTCTAGTAGGAAAAAAACAAAACAATGAATCACCTTTTCTTTGCTGATATGATGGTAGGCCTCATCTTCAAACCGCTGCTTAACTCCAGTAAGAGACACATGTCTGTAATCTTTGGGAACATCTCGACTGAAACTAAGAGAAAGAGATTGAGATGGAAACAGAATGAGTTTGATCCACTCCCCTTGTTGCATCTCTTTAATCATCTCTTGAAGGCAAATCTTGTTACCTGTCCATTTGAAAATTACAGATTGGTGAATTACGGTGTTCACCTATGAAAGAGACTCACCCTGAGGCACGTTTATGTGACTCAGTTGGTGAGTCACTGATGGTTGCAAACACACACACGCACGCACACACCCCCCCCCCATCTAACCCTACATCTACAGTCCAAATGCCTTCTACTCTCTTATGACTCGGCAGGTCTCTGGGTTTCACATTTGCTTATAAACCTTAATGGCCATCCATTTTCTTGGGCACCAGACATTATAAACAATCTTACATCTAATCAATGTGGCTATGTGAGCATGCTGAAAACAGCCAGACACGTCATAAATCAATTCTTGTTATCTGTTTTTATGGAGGAAAGCATGATGAGGCAGTGGTTGTATGTGTGGGCCATTGTAAAATAAAGCAGAAAATGGAGAGCAATTTTCTATAGATTGGAGTAAAAATACATTTGTGCTTCCCCATCTACAGTATGCATTCTGACATGCTGTTGTGCATACTGTAGATCAGGGGTTTTCAAGTATTATTTAAGGATAGAGAAAATTTTCTCATGTCTGGGTTTAAACATCATCATGTTTAAATTGCATTATTATGTAGTTATACATTAATATTCCTTTATATTCATATAGAAAGAGAAGTAACTTGTCATTAAGCTATAATTCAATGCCATTTTAACAATATTCCAATGTAA
>JAUBNQ010000027.1:13353683-13379128 GCA_032353495.1 Ctenopoma kingsleyae
CTCTGCCTGTGATTGGCTGATTCTTGCCCTCACCTGGACCAATCTCAGTCCTCATGTTTAAACCCAACCAACCTGAAACCACAAAGGCAACGACTACTGGCCAGTCAGAGACAGGTAGGATGAGCCTTTAGCTGAGTAGTGATGGAGAAACACGGTCAGAAAAGAGTCGCAAGTCAAAATATAATCTCCGCCAAAACGGACTAAAACTTAATGACAAGTCGGGCCGGCTCTGGATCCGGACAGGACAGAGTCTGGGTCCGGACCGCGGTCTGCCAGTTGGTGACCCCTGCTGTAGATTAATAGTGTAATATATTAATCTTATAAATTTTATACCCCATTATCCTTCTATTCCCCTTAGTTATCAAACAGAGTTGATGTCTTTGCTGGACTAAGGTTCTAACTTATTTCATTATGGCTGTTTACTTCACTTGAACTTAAATAACAGAAAACAAGAAGTGTCTATGCCTAAATTTCTGGACATACATTGCAACCACTCCAATCACAACAAACACCGAAAAGGAACTTACCACTTGACATAGAGCAGCACAGACAGGGACACAAGGTCCTGCTTAGAGAAGCCTGTGTAGTCAACTAACTGGCTTGGCCACAGGGGAGCTGCAGAGAAATAACCACACACATAAACATAAGTCAAAGTGGAAATAAACTTTACATTCAACTGAAGCTATAAATTCTACTTGTTTGAAAACATTTTTTGCATTACGTGCCAGTGTTAACACGATGAATCTTTTCATGTGTGTACATAGGTATCAGTTAGTGTTATTACCATAGTGATGTAGTGCTCGTGTAAGCAGTAGTGCAGCACAGGCCAGCTTGGCAGGTGGTGGCGTGGCAAGAGCAGAGTAGAGCAGCGACAGCTCACAGATGTAGCTGAACAGGTGAGTGGTCCGTCTCTCCAGAGGGAGCAGAGAAAGGAGAACCTCCCCATAATCTAGCAGTGTGGGACTCTAAACATATGTGCATAAATACACACTCTTTACATATGCAATGTTTGAATTCCACAAAAGATGTTTCAATATGAATGTAAACTAGATTTGAAGAATTTAAGAGAGGGATTTGTTGTACTCACCCTGATCTTTCCCTCCAGCACTGACACTACCTCTCCCATCATTCGGACCAGGTCCTCATATTTATAAGTGTTGTCTGTGAGCCAAACAGCTTCACGTATGGTCAGGATTTCTTTACTGATATAGCTGAAAAAGAAAAGCATACGTTAAAAAGTTACTTTAAAAATAATGTGTTTATTCAAAATATATTACAAATTAAGGGTGGGTGATATGGCCCAAACATAATATCACGATATTTGAGTATTCTGAGGATAACGATAAATTTGACGATATCACAAAATACAGAAAGAATTCTTGTTAATCATTTGACAGCATAAACATAACAGGTTACCATTTATTTTCTGTACAGCGCCAGATCACATTAGAAGTCATTTCAGGTTTCCTTTCCTATAGAACAGGTCTGTACCTTGTTCTTTTATTAAACAAACTAAACAGCCTCATGTTATTTATCTTATTTACATGACGGTGTCATTTCTGTCTCTCTGTGCGGCGGCGCTCTGCAGCAACGTGTACACACAAAGACACACGTCGGTAAAATATGATTAAAAAAGCATAAAAGCCAAAACACACACACACACACACACACACACACACCGGCCCCGGTGCAGAGCGATGCGCATGACACACACACACACACACACACACCGGGATCAGCGAAAATTTCAGTGTAGTGCATTTTCCTTGTTACGTTATGTTTAAAAAAGCTGCTTTTTTCGCTTCCAGCCATGTTTGCCTTCACCTTCACAACTTTAATAAGTTCGCGCTGCATGACGCACGTTAGCGTAATCTGCTGTGTAATGGTGTGATGTCTTTACGAAATGAAATTAACATATCATGATATTTATTTTTTTCCCGGGCAAGAAAAATTTCCAGGTATTATCGTGAATGATATGATATGGCTACCTCTAATAAAAATCCCCATAAAAAGACTGGAAATTGTACATTAAAGGCTGTTTCCATATAATAATCATGTAATCATAAAAGAACTGTAATTATATTAACACTTGCATATAAAAAAATGCACAGGGATATTTGGGAGAAAGCTGATTCTTACCGTGTACAAACTACCATGCAGGCGATGCCCAATAACTGAAGGCGAGCCTTGGGGACAGAGCGCACAGCAAGGTATCGGTCCACACAGCCCACCGTCACATGCAGTGCCAGGCTGGAGAAGTCCTTCATGGTGGTCACCTCCACGAGCCAGTCCACCAGGATGTACCTACAGAGGCAGAGAGGCAAGGAAAGAAAGGCAAGAAGACTTTTAATATCATGTGCATAAATATGGATATCCTAGTCTACAAAAGTACAGAAAGTCATTAAGTAATATAATATGGTAAAATACACTAAAATGAGATGTAAAACAAGCCATTAATCCTCATGCCTAAAGTTAACTGTCTGATCTAAAAAAGTCACGATGCCTGAAGGCTACAGTACATTCCCTGTTTTACAGATCCCTGATCAGAACATAGTGAGTCATCACAATGACTCTGATGGGAATATTCAATTATCTATAATCATGCCAGTAACATTATGGTAGAGTTTGTGTTGCTGTCTACCTCATAGTGTCCTTTATGCCTCGTCTGAGGATAATCTGAGCACAGTGCCGTGATACTGGATTGGAGGAACTGAAGAGCTGGGCAACTAATTCACAGCAGGCATTTGCCTCCAAACCCAGCGGATTCCCACTGCTGCACACTTTGGCCAAAGTGAGCTGGGTAAAGAAAAGAAAATATGTTAAATATTGTACAATGGTTTAAAATTACTTGACAGCTTGTTGAGTTGGGAAAAAAAGACTGAGCGGGGCAGAAGGTTTGATGCTGTAATTACAGAGCTTGTGACTCAGATTACTCATATTTATGACTCAGTGGTGCAGCTTGAGCTTTAAGTATGTCAACAACTGTCAAGACCTCCTGACACTTGGATAGAGCTTGAATAAGAACAACTTCAAACTCCGGGCAAATGAAGGATTGGAAATGATGACAAATGAAAAGCTGTCAAACACACATGTCACTGTCTTTTGTATTATTACAGTGAACAAGAGTGCAGACTGACAAAGAAAGCTATAACAAGACTGAAGATGCAGAAGAACATCTGAAATAAATTCCTGCATTAATTTAATAGACAAAAATCAGCCTTCAACACACAAGACACACCTGTGCCTCCCAGCATCCTTTGCCAGCATAGTCCCTGAGGGTTCGAACACACTGGAGATACCTGCCTGGGTCTGCCATCTGAAATTCAAACACAAAAAAAACAAATACGTCACATCAATTGATATATTCACAAAACTCTTCTCTACATTCAGTAAAAGATTTGGCCATTCAGTTGGCCTTTTCCCCTCAATCAGTTTTAGTGCATGTTTCAAATACTATGAACAACACAATGTACCTGTGTTTGAAAATAAAGAAAGAGCACAGTGGCTTTAACCAATTAAGGTTAGCATTTCTAAGATTAACTCTGAGAAGAATACTAAATTAGATTCAGACTCACAGCTGCTTTACGGTTGTGCTCCCACAACAGGTAGGAGCTCTGTAGACAGCCAGCCTTTGAAGACTCCTCCAGCATAGATATGGCCTCAGACTGTCTTTCATGCTCCTTGAAAAAAATAACAATATTCCCAAAGTGAATGACAGATATTAAGCTAATCCTAAAATGTTTTGTTCCTACACACCAAGAGTGGTCTAACATTGTGTCATCTACACATGGAAAACAAACTTAAGCATATTTAGTCAATTTGAGCTGTGTGGACTAATTTGTTAAATAATAAAGTACACCAAGACTGTGAGTAGGAAGAATAAACTGAGACAGTGAGACAACAGCTGTGTTATAAGAAGAGAGGAGAAAACAACAATTGTGCCATCTGTGCTGCTAATGACAGCCCCCTGTAACAAAGCTCTACACTTAGCATACAGGCTAATAGAAACTGGGCTAACCCCATCCAGACAATGTGGTTCAGTCTCACTCACATCAAAAAGCTGCAAAACTCTGGCCAAACAGTGTAATAAGGGCCCCCTCTTCTCCTGCAGAGAAAAGAGAAAACTATATTAATGAACACTTATATTATTATATATTTAAAACAATACTTTCTTCCTTATAAACACTGGATTGTGCACTAGTTATGAATGCTATGTAACAGTTTCTGTGAATTTACATGAGGACAGTTTTAGGTCAATTTAATGTGAAGGATATGATGTCTTTTATTTTACTTTATTTTGTGCTGAAAGCAAAGAAAATCTAAGCCAGAGTATATGAAAAAATAATGAAATAGTCAGGAGAAAGTAGTATCTGCTGAAGTATTTATTTAAATCATATTCCCATTGTTAGTGAAACAATGGCAGTCATTGCTCATTGATAGTTAACACAACAAGATTGCTTTGAAAGAAAGCGTGTCTGCTGGTCGTCTAAATTGGCAAAAACCTACCACGTTGTTGTCACACTCAGCCTTGAGACGGTCGAACACTACGGCCTTGCAGCAGCTGCCAGTGGGCGACCATGGCGGACGGATAAACACCCAGATAAAGGGATCTGCGGTGGGAGAGCGCAGGCTCTCTGCCATGCTGAAAAAGTGGGAGGCCTTGCGACCACATACATCTGCTCGTCCCTCATCACTCAGCAACGCTAGCAGAAAGAAAGAAGGCAATTGCTTACAATATTTACAAACAGGGTTTTATGGCCCCTGATTTTGTTCAACCTTTGTTTAACCAGGATGCATAAGTAAAAGAAGGATAACCACTAACAGAATTTGTACTCTTAATGAACAATGGAATTAGGAAGTTGTAAGAGTTGAACTTACGTCCTTCATTGTACAAATAAGCAATCCCAAGCTTCACAGCAGCTTCAAAATTCCCTTTCTCAGCAGCCCTGAAGGAAGAGAGAAAAGTAAAACCCATTTTAAAGTAAAACCCATATAGACAAATGTCAGTTTTATTTGACAGAAGTGAAAGTACCTTTCAAATAGCCATAAGGTGTTAGGGCAGGGCCACGTGTCCCTGAAACTGACCCTGGCCCATACACTGGAGTGATTGTCAACAATGTCCCGCAGCTGGGAGTGAACCTGTAAAAGAAGTGGACACAATTAGTCCCTAAATGTAAGAAATCTCACCCTTTTAGTCAGGTGGCCACAAGATATTGAATCGCATGGCACAAACATGCTAGAGGTGGTGTAGTACTGCTACAGTATGTACAGTGTCTCTACTCACTGCTCTGACAGACAGCAGGTCCTCAGCAGAGAGGCACTGGAGCACACAGAGGAGGACTTCCTCAGGCAGAGACAGCAAAGTTAGGGCTGGAGTTCGCTTACGGACCCGCTTTCTTGTCGGAACAGAATAGCATTTTGAACAACGGCAGTGGACTACTAAAAGAAAAAGAAACCAATATTAATAGACACATTTTAACAGTTTCCTTAGTACAAGAAACAAAACATTTCAAGTGTACACACAAAATCAACCTGAAGAATTTCACACCTTAATGCAAAGCTGACAAACTAATTCTCACAGTGATGTCAAACACATATTTACAGTTCATTTCAAGCAGGACAGAGACCAGGTAGTGATGTTAGCTAGCAGCCAGGAACACCAAGACGAAGATTAAGATTACGTAAAATGAGTTAACTCCGGGTGGTCTAGGCAAACCCATTGAGTGCGAAAATGTTTAAATCCATCAAAAGGTTACCACTTGAAGAATATTAAAATAAGCATACAACATACCCCAATAAATAGTTGTAAGAAATAACAACTAAGTAACGACGGTGAGCTGAGACTGGGAAAAACTAGTGAGCGCCCAAATTTCCCTCCTCTGGTTCAAACACAACTTTAAGTTAAAAGCAGGTTTCACGAAGTTTAACATTAAACGTTACGTTTTAATCACGACAAACATGTACAATACCACGAAAAGACGCGTTTCCACAAATATTACTACGATTAACCTAATTGAAACTAACTTTACAGTTACGTTAACTACAGTATCTGAAGAAATCCATGACTACGCTTGTGTTAGCTAACTTTCGTAGATAGTTAGAAAATGCAATAATACGTTCATAAAACTCCTTTTACATGAAGTCATCCTTGTATTTCTGGTAAAAAGGATAAGTGTAAAAAACAAAGTTAAGTTACTTACCGCCCGCTTTCATTGCAAGTACAGTGATCTCTCCGCCAACAGCGACTTCTGGAACTACAGCGCTGAGCAGCGATTTAAACGTTACGGCGATACTAAACAAATATTACACAGACACAAAAATAGAGACTCCTTTATCAAATAATAAGAAATATAATGTAAGAATAAAGTCACTGTATGTGTTGTAGGGTAGCAGTAGACTATTATCTTAACAAGTAGTTAGCTTTTGCCTTGATTCAAATTCAAGCACGCGTCCCCAGTTGTTGGACCCGCCCCGCAGCTAATCTAGGACCGCCCGCGCTCACCGTTTAAACGCCATATTCAATCTGATTGGTCGGAAATGTTACCGCCCATATACCACATAGTGGCTCTTTGATTGGTCAACGTGAAGAATGGTGGCGCCGATTGGCTGGAACTTATAAACTGTAAAATATCAGAAAGCCATTTGACAACGTAATACCATTTCGAAGTACGCGCTCGCCTGGGGATGTGTATGATTGGTTGACCTGATTATGAAGAAGTCCACAGACCCTCCTATTTACTGTGCATTGTGGGAAATGCAGTTAAAGATAAAATTATGTTTAAAGGTACCTTGTTTAAAGGGACAGACGCACCTTCCCGTATCTCTGTAGTTATACAGTGTGGTTAAGACCTAAGAGAAGGAAAGAAAGTGTACATCAAAAATGGTTGCACTGCTAAAAAAATCTGTACTACTATTACTATTATTATTGTTCTGTTCATGGCCCTATTTTACATGATGATTGCTTTCTGGCCCACCAATTTGCTTAATGGTTTTGTGTGCTCTTTCCTGTTTTTATAGGTTGTGTGTTTTATTATTTGGCAAAATTAATATCTGGCTGACAGACAGCTGAAAATTAGCCGTATGGTTAACATTGGCATATTTATATAGATGTTAATTATTATGCATTGTCCCGAAAATAATTAAATACATTTATTGTTGAAGTGATGGCCTATAGGTTAATCAAGAGAAGTCAAAAGGTAAGCAAAGGTTAAGCACAAAGAATGAAAACCCTTGCAGACCCTTGCAAATCAGATCATTGGACATCTCACAAACACACTCACACACTTAAAACCTATTAGGCTAATTAATCAATACAATGTGACTGAGCATAGATATAAACAATAAAGTAATAGATTGGTTCAGTCTCTGGCGTAGGTACCTTTGAGGGAATGACATCATGATTAATACCTTTGTGTTGCATCCCCATTGTGAATAAATTGACTACTCTCTTGGCTGAATAGCATCTTCTTGATTGCTGGTCTTTTGAAGACGATTACAAAGAAGCAGACTACCTGTAGTAATCACTTGTTCCTTCCAGCCTCTCTATCAATATCACTTGCTCACTGAATCTCATCATCACCTACAAGAGCTAATATTTGTAACTGCTTAAAACTAGCCTTTAAAAAATGGAAAAATAAAAGAATAATGTTCTAAACAATAAGTTATAACTTATATACTTCCAAAAGCATACCAACCACTGCATACCAACAACTTTTTGGTGCTATTTCTGTATCTGTAACTCTTTCATATGAACTTGATGGGTAACAGTGACAAAAGAACAATTCTGCTATTCTCCCCAATGTCCATTGAAACATATTATTCTTGGTGGATTACATGCTGGAGGTGTTGTATCATCAAATTATCTTGTAGCTGAGTGACCTCAGATGGGGCAGAGGCTGTGACATTCTCAATTGGATGCAGTCACTGTTTCCATAGAAACTCCGACTCATCTCTACCATTTTCTTAGGAAAACATAAAGTGACCAGTAATGGCTACAGAGGAAATAAAATTGTTGGTGCATTTAATGGAATTTGAAAACAATTATGTTAATAAAAATATGCTTATTATGCTTGCAAAACTATAGAGTGGAGTCTATAATTATATTTTGATAAGTGTTATTTCTTAGCATAATCTCACATGTTTGGCATTGTAAAGATGTTGCCTCCCACAGGAAGTAAAATACTTGAGCATTTTAATTCATAGTTGCCGTGATATAGCAAGATACAGACCAGGTAAGATTAATGAAATGCAAAACTGAACATATCTTATAACAGACTTTTCAGATAGAAAGAGACAGCAAGATAGCAGAAAAAAAATTAAGAGAAAATGGAAAGTAACAGGGGTAATTCACTAGGGAGTGGGGAATACTCTGCAATTTATTTTAGCATGTTTCTAATTTCCAGTGTGTCCTGTTTATGCTTATCAAAAATAATCAGTGTTGAGTATGTGTGTGACAGTGTTTTGATATTCCAGGACTCTAAACTATCTCAAGGTCAAATCTAATGTCTTCTCATCACACGTCTGTCTATTAGAATACCTAAATTGAGACTGTGTTTTAATTTCATTTTGCTTGGGATTTTATTTCACAGACTGACCAGGCATATGTAAATTTCATTTACACCTGTCTCTAAAACAGTCATAATACATGAAGCAGAAGTGAAATGTAACTTCATCCTGCTGCAAAGGTATCATCTGGCGCCAGCAGCAGGCAACGACTAATCAAATAAACAGGCAGAATTGTTTTTTGCACAGATGCAATTGTTCAGGAATTTAAATAAAACATCATGAGCCATCAGGCCCCAGGAATGCTCAAATCCAGACTTTATGATGTCACATTTTGCTGCCTGTTCTGTGTTTCTGGCCTTGCATTTTAAACTGATGTCAGTTTTGTATAATTCAATGAATGATATAAGCAAAATAACACTGAATGCTTGGGTATGAAGCCAAATCCTGGAGGTCGAGAGGCGGATGAGTTACTCCCATCTGGTTTCCTGTAATCTGTGCTGACCCTAGCAATCCAACTGACCACTCTGCCCTGTTGGCCTTCCACCCTTTATCCAGACCTAAACACTTTTTCCTCCACACCCACAGCCATTTCCCAGCATACCAATGAATGATAAAATATGTTTATAACTATTGAATATAAAATAAACTCCAGGTGAACTGAGTGAATTTAATACCTTTACTCACACAGAGTATGACAGAGCTTTATGTTCATAATATGAATATAATTTTCAAGTGTGCTATAGTTTTCGTATTTAATTGTTTTGCCATTAGGGGGTGTCGTTTTATCTGGTTGATCCAAACAATCTGTTTTCATAACAACCAAAGGATCCCACATCTCTGAGCATTTGACCAAGTCATCCAAATTGGCAGTGCAACATCGCAATGTAGCTATTTACAGCATTGAAATTTCAAGCACTGGGGAAGCTCGGGTGTTCTCATCATCCAAACTCACCTATCAACACTCCATCTATCTTTTCTACTTTCAGCCTTGTCCAGAAATTCTTCCAGATCTATCAAAATAGAGCTTATTGCTGAAAATTGTAACAGTTTCTCCTCAAGCTACAAATACATCACAGACCAATGAATTTACACAACATTTATTTAATACAACAATTAAAATGTACATGTAAGTAGAAATATATAGTACAAATATAAAATTGTATATACAGCACCAAATATTTGAGGGCACACAAACATATATATTTTGTGTCACCTAGTTGAGTGACAACCAGCATAGGCAGACAGCATGGCTGTCCTCTGGGTGAGGGATATATTTCCCCTGCAGCAAAGAGAGGTAGATTTTCCCTTTTATTTGTTAGAAGGCAGAAGGGAAATCACTTCACATCTCTAACAAGCAAATTCTGGTCACCTACCAATAATTTTTAGTGTCAAAATACTGGCACAATATAGTTTAAACATGAGCAACAACTATGCAACCACAACGTACATAGGAAATGTGTACTATGCATGTGTAAATTACAGTCATACACAAACCAAAACTGAGGGCAGAGTAACAGTGTGTGTACCTGTTTTTGATAGCCCACCCTCTCATTCTCTTTGTTTGTCTCAGCCTAATGATTACCGCCACAAATGTCTTTTCTCTCAGAAAAACACCACATACGTGGCCAGGCAGCACTATCTGAAGCAGCATTAACCTACAACAGGAGATTGTTCTCATCTACAGCTTTTGTGTGTGCCTTATTAAACACTGCACAGTTTATAATTTTGTCAATAACTGAATATAAACATTGTTCATCACGGTTCATTTCCGCATCTGCAATATGTTGAAACTCCATGAACCCCACCCTTACCCCTCTAAGGAGCTCTGATTAGAGCAAACATTAACTAGAGTGAAGACATCTGTAGATAGAAACAGACAGAGAAGTGAGAGAGCCTGCGACATTGTCATTGTAATAATCTGATGTAATGTGATACTACCGCTTCTCTCTATCACTGCTCAGACGATACTACTGCACTGAGCTGAAAAATACTCTTTCTGAGCATTTAATTTGACACTTATCTAAGGGCAGATATGACCATACAGCATGCAAATGTTTGCAAATACAGACTGATCTATGTTAGTTCAATTGTTGTCAGTAGATAAAGGTTCAGAGAACAATTCATATTCCCTAAGATTAATACTGCTCTGTTCAGGATGGCCGACCCCAAACTAGTATCTCCCTACTCCCATATAAAAGTGAAAGGAATGACTGTCCAGTTTCTGTTTTGTGTATCCACCACTGCCTCCTTATTTCTCGCCTAGTCCCTGCCTTACATGTTTGTTTAACAGCAGTTGGCGACCAGTCTGTTAGTTACTCTATAGTGTAACTGACTACTACATGTCTACTGACTACTACGTCTATTGAAGCAGGCAGGCAAGTGCAGTCATATAATTGGGAAGCTGGCCTTTTGGGTGGTCTTTGGCGTTGTGCGTTAACCGCTATCTCTGGATGCATAGACACATTTTAGTCAACAACAAGCGTTACTAATCTGGTAGCCAGTATCGATGCAGCAGTGGTCAGTGATAGTTCTCATAACTGAAGGAGTTTTAGTAATCAGTTCTTTTGCTGAAGTCAAAAGGTATAGACTCCTTGCAGTTTCTAGAAATTCTGTACACTGAAACGTCTTGCATGATTTGTGTTGTCCATCCAATGTTACACTGAGTGACAGAAATGAGAATATTTAAGACAAAAATAAAACGCCATTGTGTGTCTCATCCTGTGAGATCACAAACTAACAGAAAGCACCTATTCACAGACGTGGAGCTGAGCGCAGTTACATTCACCCACTCTCTGGGAAAGACAAAGCATAGCAAAGGGAAACCCCAGCATTACCAAGAATACAAACCTAAGTCAGTATTCACAAGAACAGCCTTGTTCCCTTTTTTCATACTAACAAAGGGATTTAACACTAACTCTCAGTCATTACTCTTTCCACTATGAAAGGAATAATAAGCAACTTTCTTTGGCACAGAGCGATAAACACAAATGTCTGCAGACTACATGGATTACATTTAAGTGTATTTGTGTGTTTTAATATATCAAAATACTGTACAGACGTCCTACCGGGTTAAATCACAAAAGGCAAATGAATGGGATCAAGTCAAAAACAGGGGATGTTGAATGGGGGCAGGCATATAGGATGGAGCGTCTTGTTGGGGTGAAGAGAGAGAGGACAAGGGGGAAAATTCTCAGGAGTTCAGATGGAAATGTGGGCATGCGACAAAGCCTCTTTTCATGAGTGTTTGCTCAAGGCACCAAGCGGGAGGGGCCATAGTCGGATCAGTCAAAGTGTCCCCACAGTGGCATGTCCTCTCAGGCAGTGTCCTTCAATAATCCTAACCTGGTGTGTGGAGTTGGGTTGCCCAACATAGATGCAAGGCAGGCGTAGGCGCAGGTGCTTGCACACTGACAGGAGGGCAATCAGTCAGTCAGAAACTCAGTGCCCCACAGCTTTGTTGTGAAGCTGAAGCTACAATAGGCCTTTTAGAATATGTTGGTTTATGAAAAGTTTCTCTGGCTTGACACTGTCATGGTCATATGTGCAAATCTTCTGTTCCTTAGTAGCAAAGTACAAGGTCCAAAAGTCTTTCAGTTCACCAGCAGATCTGCTGCTCTCGCAAGTTCATCATCCACACAAATGCCACTAAGATCCTGCTGGACTCAAGTTCCACTCTCTCATTGCGTAAAAAGCCCCCAACACATTGCTGCGGTGTCACAGGACGAGTGAATGACGCTGCCTGCTGACGCGGGTGCGCTGCTCTTTCAGCTGGGTGTCAGGTTGCTGTCTTTGGCCCACTTCTGGCCTCTTGGAGAGTCACCTGTCCTGGCAAGAAGAATGCTGTGACTGACGTGACTAGTGACGCCAACATTGACTCCACCAGCAGCTCTACATGGGGTGTTATGTGTCTGCAAGCTTCCACTATGATTGCCAGGGCATATGTGAGTAAGAACTATGACAGCAATGTATCCGTGCAGGTAGATATGCATGCAATGTGCAATGCATATTTGTATGTCTCCTCTGAGGTTGTTTTGACACTGGACACTTGCTGGTAGGGTGTGTGAGGCATTGGTGATCCCTTCTTGCTAATGCAAAATAGTCCAGACCCTACAGACTAAACAGATCTTGTCTGCCCTTCCATTCTGCATGGTTTCTCAACCCATGTTCTCTTCAGTATGAGCTGAGCTGAACTCTGTGATAAGGAATAAATGCCATTTGTCACTGTGAGATGGAAAGTGAAAGATTCTTTAGCCAAATCTTGAGTTCTCAGCCATGGGTATGTCTCTGCTTTCAAATTCCTTCAACAGTTTTTCCCCTGTGCTTCACAGGGGACATTGCTCAGAGGTGAATGAACCTCCCTCTTTCTTTTTCCTTCTCTTCTTTTTATGGACAGTCCAACAGGCTGTGGCCATCAACATCAGCAGAAGACCCATGACAAGCAGCACCACTGACACCACTTTAGTCTGAGGCAGGTCATTATAAGCATAGGTCACACCTGTTCCTGCTACACCAATCACCAAAGAGATGATTCCAAACGGAAAGATGCAGCGGTACCAGGACTTTTCCATGCCCCCAGTGGCCTGGGACAGACGCTCCAGAGAGGAGAGCACTTCAGGAACTTTGGCACCACCAGCGTCCAGGGACTGGCCCTCCAGTCCCGAGTTGTTCTGGGACTGAGGTGGGCAAGCCAAGTGGCCCGATGTACAGCCCATCCTGATGGTGTGGACTGGTTCCTGATACCAGACTGCAGTGTTGGTGTCTTGGACCCCCTTCGTAGTCAGCTCTGGCCTGGAGAAAGAGAAAGAAATAGAGAAAGGAGAAGGGGGTCTATATGAGACCGGTGAAATGACCGGAGCAGGAATGGCTGGAGCGTGTCAGATGAAGGCTTCTAAGTCAGCGCTGAAATCCACTCACACTTTTCCCTTCTCTCCCTCCCTGCGTAGCTGTTTCTCTGTACACCGCCTGCTTGCTCTATGGCAGCACATTGTACACTCTGCTGAACATACTGACGAGGAATATATTTATGGGACTATGGGAAGGGGAGGGGCTGGGAAGAAAAATGGGGAAGTCCAAGTGCTCTGATTGGTCTTCTTTTGTATGACGTCAAACATGAAAGTAGGGAGAATAGGGGTTGATGAAGCACAGGAAGGGGGAGGGGAGAGGAGTTAACTGCTCCTCTTTTATTCATCTTCACATCACAACCTCTCAGTTGCATTTTTAAAAAAACGTTCCTGTAGTATAAAAGCACCCCTTAGCAAAAACAGAGATATTGTGTGGACTAGAAATCTTCTAAAGGAGAGAGGGGAATCGCTCATCATTTCAAATAAGAAAGCTACTTTTTCCAAGTACTTGATAAGAGAACGGGGCATCTCACTCCACACTGCAATGCCACAGATGTGTCACCTCATATGGCAACTATACAGTAACGGTGCTGCTATTGCACACTTCAGTCCTAGCATAGACATCAATATTGAACAGAAATCCTACACCCACCCACATAATTCGTTTATTTGCAAGCAGACACCTGCACATAGCACATAGATTTGTAGGACATTGAATATACAGTTCCTCTATAATGAAAATGCAAATATTGAGCATGCCCAAACGTGACAGAAAAACACACTCATCAACAACACAGGCAGCCCCCACTCATTTCCCACCCACACACACGACTGATGCCAGCCATTTCTGAATTGAAGACAACCTAATAGTATTTAATCCCCCAGTGACTTTCTTTTTCAAAAATAAAATGTAATCTTCTCCTAAACTTGCTAATCTTACTTCTTATCTTTCCACATGCGAAAAACTATGTTAGGCAAGGGTAATGTCTAAGGTATTATCTTTTACCATTACTGGATGTACTATGGCCAACACACTGAAAATTGAAAACTGTGAACCATAATATTAATTATGGTAATTAGTTGAATGTTTAAATTTACCACCACCAAGAATTACAGGGGAAACAAACAAATGACTCAAATGTATTCAAAGTTGCTGATGAGAAATAGGCCTCTTTGATATGCATGCCAAAGATTAACCTCAGTATAGGTCTAAAATGTCAACATTTAAAATGATCTCTATGCAATCATAAAACACCAGCATGTCTTTATCTTAGTAGCAAGTTTTCTACTCATGATTAGATCAATAGATTTCCACTGTGTAGTGCTGACAAATCACACATAATCAGAATAACAGACACCTAACATTTTCATATAAATGTTGCTCATGCCTCTGGCTGCACAAGGCAATTGCTACTTAGTTAAGACCTTTGAAAGAAAAGACCAACTTAGACCAGTTGAATTGTCAGGTAAATCAAAAAATAAACCCTAATGCGTAACCCTAAGGCGTACTTGATCAACATACTGACTTTATAATCTCTGCTTTAGCTCAATCGGCAACAGAGCTGCAGATGAGGCAAAGAGAAGTAAAAGAGGGTGAGTGAGAAATGTGTTTGTGAGGGGCGGGGCTGCAAGTGAAAAGAGACGTTTACGAGCAATGGAAGGAGAGAAGTGGATTCTTGGTAGCACGGTTCGGTTTCTGTGGATTTGTTCTCCTGTGTTGCAATGCACTAAGGCTGAAAAACAGTGAAAACGAAAAGGGTGGAAAAAGTAAGAAGGAATGTGTATGACAAAAAGGCCACTCAACTCAACCTCTCTGTGTATATGTGGGGTATACAGCAATGCAGAAATGGGGAAAAAATTAAGATTCTTCCATGGAAAGTAAAACTGCTAACTTTCCATTATATGACAAAAAGAAGCGTGAGAAATATGGGACAAAGGCGTGAGACATGGGTAACCTGGGCAAGGCCAGGCCATGCTGGTGGGAGTGGAAAAGCTCTGCTGGTGATAGCCATAGCCAGGCAGCAGCTGACGTATGCAGGTCACAGGAAGGCTGAGTTGCGTAGGCACCACTCCCACAGGGACCCGTTTGTTGTGTTGACGTGAGCTCAAAGATGCTTTCCTCCTTTACTCCGTTCACACACACTGTTCCAAAACTGTATGGGCGGACCAGAGTCTTGCAGCACATTGCTACAGTCCAATACAGATGACTTGGCTGCAATCCATGAGTGGTGAGACACTTGGTGCTAGGGAGGGAGTTGTGCAAACATGCAAGTGTTACATTTAAGGAGAATTTTAATTGCTGCACTCCTGCTGTTTGAGACACAGGTTACGGACAACCTGAGGCTGAAATAGCCGTCTCCTTTCATAATCTTTTATTCCTCTCCATAGGGAAACATGCCATTTCAAGCTTGCAGCATGCAGAGAGCCAGATCCCCAGGCGCATTGTCTTTGTGACTCAGCCGTCTTTGGGGGTGCAAGTCCCTGTGTTTGTGTGTACATGAGGATTGGTGCAGCACGGCTTCGACACCCACGTCCTGCTGTGTGAACCCAGCGCCACCTGTTGTCCAGTCTGGCACAGCCCATGCCATCTACATGTCATCTGTGGGCACAAACCTTTCAGGCCTCTCCAAAGCCTGCATCTTTTTGCGTTGAGCTACATCGCAATTTACAATTTTCTCCACTAACAGAAACATAGTATGGGCCCCATATTTCATTTATCTTTAATTCACATTAGCCAGACAGTAGGAAGGATCTAGAATGCATAGAGAATGGGACTGAAGGTTTACATGCTGTGTTCAATGAAAGACAGGGTTAAAATAAAGCACAAATCCACAGACCAGCACCTTGACAGTCAACAACAGTCTGATTAGCAACACATTAAAAGTTAGTATTTTATCAGAAAGTCTTCCTTCACTTTCTGTGGTTCATGGATCAAAACCAACTGACGATTTATTGACTGAATCTCATGCAGAACTAATAACTGTTTTATTACACAAGTTAACATGGGTCACCTGCTGGTGTGCTCTGTGGTCACGCATCTGTGAGCTGGGTGCCACCTACTGGCACTGGCTGAGTTGCAAAACTCTATCCATGATTCCACATTAAGAGTTTTCATTACACAGCATTATAGTTTCAAAAGCCAATGAGGTCATAATTTGCCTCCTTTTTGTTGCAGTTTGGTTGAACATAACTATATATTTATGCCAAAATTAATAAATTGTTGCTTTCCAGAGAAAACCGAGCATCTCCAAATGTTGAGATTTTAAATAAACTGAAGATAAAGTGTTCCATCCATTAATCTCGTGTTTCTAAAGCTACATAAACTATTAGAAACTGTAGCATTATCTGAAAAACACGGCCAAAAAATGAAAACTGAGCTTTTTTTAGGCTATTTAAAGCCTGAAAAAGCACCCGTGATTGTCACACTTTGGTGACAAAAGTACATCAAAGAGTACATAATTTCGTAGTCAAAAACACAAAAGATAGATCTTTTTTTCAGTCAGCCAATTTATTATGTGGCTTCAAAGCTGGAATAGGGTCACACTAACAACAGATGTGTCACAATAATCATTTACATTCTTGATTCAAGTACAAATATATAATTACCACTTTATTAGAAACATCTGTTGTGAACTTCACAATATTTTAGTTTTACTGACAGTGTCTGAGGGTGTGATTAAACTTGATGTTGCATGGGACTCCATTATACTGAAAGGTGTTTATGATATTTTATTTCTATTATGTATCTAAATACGGCAGGACAGAGCACCTCTGTACATCCTGTGGTCAGTCAGGCTCAGAGTCCAGGACCATGGAAGGGAAACATTCCCCTCCTTCACCCAACAGGGAGTACACATCTCTCAGGACACTGGGTTTAGGATGTCCAGGCCCAGGTAATATAGACGAGAGCTGAGGGGACAGAGTGTCCAACAGAGCCTATAACATTGAAGAAAAGACACATTATTTCAGCACATTATTTCTTATTGACTACTTCTCAATAGAACACATAGGCTGTCTATGTGAACAACACAATCTTTACCTGCTCCAGGTAAATCTCTTGTAGCAGCAGTGCCACTCGCATTCTCAGATTCTCCAGCTGTCTGAGCTCTGCCTCTGTTGTGTAGGTTATAGTGAGGGGCAGGGATGTAATCACTTCATCTCCCCACACGCCATTTGCCCCAGTGGGGCAAAGACAACCTCCCTCTGGCTTCCATCGATCCCATGCTTCCCACTCTGACGGAAAATGTAGTTATTTTTAGAGTGTGAGAGGGAGTAACTATACCCTAAAATGTTTATCTACTCTGCTGTCTCAGCTTTAAATAGCTAAGCCTTTGCCTAGCCACGTCAGGATAGACAACTTTAAAACCCCACCGTCACATGAAATGGGGGCCTGTTGAGGCCAAGGAAAGTACCAATCTGGCACTGAGGTTTCACTCCGGCTCAGTTTTCATTTTCCATACACCAAGATGGAGAAGCTGCATTAGCTCGTTAGCACAAATCGTTCATCACAATCATCTTTCAAATGCTGTTAAAATGCAATAAATGATGAATACGTCTGGAAAACAAACACTGAAATAAGCACTTACTAAACCTGGGGCATGAGCTCCTAGATTGGTTGCACATTGTCACAATACCAAAGGGAGATGTGTGGGCTAAGCAGGAAATTAAAAATTACTG
This sequence comes from Ctenopoma kingsleyae, assembly GCA_032353495.1. NCBI lineage: Eukaryota > Metazoa > Chordata > Actinopteri > Anabantiformes > Anabantidae > Ctenopoma > Ctenopoma kingsleyae. Next base: position 13,371,707 of record JAUBNQ010000027.1, read on the forward strand.
GAAAGTTCTCTCTCACACTGGCTTCAGCAACATACTTTGGACACACTGGAGCTATAACTGTAAACATAAACTCCCCCTGTGAATGTGATACAGTCATCTGAATGGCGCGAACGGAAAACGGAAAGTATGCAGTTTCATTATAATTGTATCGTTGGATGTAATGGAAATTATACCAAGTAAAATACAGTAGACACTGAGTGAATTACACTCTGACAGCTGGTGTGTACTCTTGTAACTCTGCACTGTGGAAAAATCATCTTAACAGTTATTTTCCTTGCTCATAAACACCTTCACATAAACAAATGAGGTTGACATGTAATGCATTGGGATGGGAATGGGAACAAACGCTTTGTGAAAATTAAGCTGTGTTACAATGAAGCTGGATTCCTACCTTCTTTCACTTGATCTGCACAGCCCTGGAGCTCAGCTGCCATCATCTGCAACCCTTCAATTGTTAGACCGCTATCATACTTATTTTCCTTCTCACCTGTACAGAAGTACACAATAAACAAAAAAACACATTATTGCAGAACCATGTGGAATTGTTTAGGTCCATTGCACTTTGTTAATTAGTCTCATAACTGCAGTCATTATATCTCAAATCCTCAGTCCAAGATCTTGAGCATCACTGGTAGAGGAAAGGCTCAACACTAATATATCTAAGTAAGTCTCACAGAGACTTCCTGCCAAGACCCTGTGCAGTTTCTTCCCAAATTATCATATTCTCACCCACACACTTTGGTCATCAATCTACTTTGTCTCTCCTTACTCGCCTACTGCTAATTCTGTGTTTGGATGCATAATTGTGTTCAGGTTTTTACCCAGCTCTGTGGCCACTTCAGGGATGTGTTTGGCTAGCACCTTCTTTGTCTGGCAGTGCTGGGTGAGGTCACGAGTTTGTTGAGTCACCCTGACTACCAGAGCCCTCATCTGATCTGGACTACCACACGGCCAATCCTTAGGGAACTAGAGAGGGTCATAAACAGAACACTGGATATTTATAATTATTAAAGTAATGAAATCATATTAAAATATTATGAAACTTTTTTAAAAACATGTTCTGTCAATTTCCTATATTTATATTTGGATATTCTCAGCTGTGATATTCTAACTAACTGTATTGCCAAGTTCAGCAATACAGAGAATGAAAAAACTGGTCTGAAGCTCTGCCACTCCTCTTGACGTGATTCCCTAGAAAAAGGAAGAGTACCATATCTCTCATTCTTTCCATGAAGTGACTCTTCCCAGACACAGATTTTCTTTGTAGGGAAATGACTTTATCCCACAACCTGAAGTTAACGCAGAGAAGGAAATTTAGTGTCAACGAGAAAGTGAGCAATGTACAGTGCAATATTCTCTAAAAAGACAGACTCACAAATTTTGGCCACCTGTTTTGCTTCATCCTCAGAGATTTCCATTTTGCTATCTGCTCTGGTTGTGTCCTGTCATGAAGAAAAAGAAAACAGAATGATCATAACATCACCATAAACACATATCCACTACTTCCAACTGTGCCAGACAAAGTTACAGTTACAATTATTTTCATACTCTAGTTCTTTTAAAAACATACCCATTTTGTTGAAGCAAACTGTGAACCCCAGACTCATTTGTGTGTGAATAATCTGAAGGATTGGAGACAGTGGCAGCTTTGTCCAGGTTATCATCACTGTTACTTTGAACAGTTGTTTGTTTAGAGTGCAATGTTGAGATGTGAGCAAGAGAGGCATAGATTGAACCACACTGCTGCGATTTTGTGGCTGCCTGGTGATACACAATTCCAACTGATGGCACAGGATGGTTCTGGAATCTGTTTCTATTATTTATGGGTTTGGATTGTCCTGGGTTGCTGCCAGCTGAAGGGCTTGATTCTAATGTGGATGACCTAGGCTTTTTATGCAATTTTCTGTCAAGACTGGCAGATTTAGAGGTAGATCTTATGGTTGTTTGAATTCCTTTGCATGGTGCAGAACACTGGGTTACATCTTTGACCAGGACACTTGTAGCTCCTGGTTCCTTTCGAGGTCCAGGACGCTTGTTTCTGTTGGGGCCTTTTTCAGAAACTCCTGAAGCAGAGCGGACCTGAAGCGCTTTCTCCAGTGCTCGCTCAAGCAATTCTATATCTTCCTTCTCCCCGGTTGTGATAGTTATGTCTGAAGATAGTAACAGGCAAAGATGGTTAAGTCAGTTTAAAAAAACTACATTATCCAGAAATACTAAAACATTTTAATACACACTTTTATTGTATTTTTGTGAATAACTTTAAACATAGGGAGTGACAATAATTTAAATTAGCCATTGATCAATGAACATGGCATTGACAAATATTTTTTTTCAGTTACCTGGTGCAGAATTATCTGCACATTCTGGTTCTTCAGAGGCAGTTTCCAGTTGTGATGTTCTGTGGAATAAACACTGCATGAAGACTTTGGCATTGGGCATTAATTATAAGCAAATTATATATATAATTATATTATTGCAATGTATGTATGAAAGTTGGAATTTTGTAAAATAATCATAAAAAAATCATAAAATTCTGTTACGAGCTTAAAATATACTATCAACTGTATGCATATACCTACACATTTATCACCAATTCCAAATGATAGTGGATTTTTCAGGCCAACACTGTTTTTTAATATGTGAGAGTTTACAAAACTCTTTTACAAAATTATGGATGTATAATTGATTTATGGTCTTCAAGTAAAATGTGTTGGAGGAACAACATGATACATCTGATGAAATAATTTATTGCTCTAGGATATTTTAATTATGCTATACAAAAAATAATGAATTCATTATATACAAAGATTAACCAATACTGAAAATAATTACTTGCAGATACAAAAAAAAACAAAACAAACACAATTCAACATATCTTAGTATAATTTCTTGTTACTCATCAGCAAATATTCACACAGCTAGAATACTATGTAAAAGTATCAGGTAGTTTTGCAGGACGTTTTGACCCTTAACAACTGCATAGTACCATCAGGGAGGTGTTCATTGTGCAACATGATAACAAAATTAGACATACAGCCTGAACCAGGAACTGTCTTCAGTGACGAGGTGAACAAAGTGAGCTCTGATGTCAACATCACAGCCTGTCTAGGATTACATGAATTACACTCTAATTACACAAACAACCTACCTGTCAGGTATCTTGAAAAACTGTGCACAAGTAAGCTATACCTAGAATAACTGGAACTATTTTAGGAACAATGAGTTCCTGTGTTAATTGCACTTGTCCAAAGCTAACTGTTAATAAAAAATACTATAATACAATAATTTTGAAAAGATCCACGTTACTACCTAAAACGCTTGAATACTGTATGAAATATCAACAATAAGGAAAAATTGACCAAACCCATAGGCCTATAAAATATATATTTTATCGATGTAAAAAATTAAACTCAAAGAATGATCTTCTTGTGATGTTCGACGGAGATCGTCGTAAAAGGCACTGCTGGGATTCGAACCCAGGATCTCCTGTTTACTAGACAGGCGCTTTAACCAACTAAGCCACAGCGCCGGACGACTGTTGCACCCACAAATCATTAACTCATAGTTTAAATCCAGAAGCTTGTTCATCTGTCGATCTCACTACACTAACACCACTACCTTTTAAACTGCATCACCTCACTGCATGTTTCATTAAACGTTAGCCCCCCGTTTGGATGAGACGTATAATACAAGAGTACCACAAGCTGTGGACAACAAAACATAGAATCGAGCATAAAACACTGGAGTTGCGTTAATAATGAATTGTACAGTACTTACAATGTTTGTAGTATTTCTCTGTAGAGTTGGATACTGTCATTAATCTTGGCTTGCTCAACTTTATATGACTTGATGGCTTGTTCTAACATGGACAGTAGAGACATGTTTCTCTCCTTGGGGTGACTTTAACATTACTGTTCCGCCGTGACGACACGTAAGAAACACTTTAAAACTATCGGTTTAAACAGTCAATAAACGCCAAGGTTAACATAAGTTCACAGACACAGCAACAGCGTCAAAGAGGAGGAGGGATATTTAGTCGGCTGACATCTTGACAACGGTTTAACGTTAAGCTTAACGTTAGCTCTTTCGTGCTAACCCCGCGAAATCAAACTGAACGAATGCGGAAGTCACATTTCCCCTTTCTTGTGGAAAAGAATCAATGTGGATATTGTGCAAATGTTAAATAATGTACAATATACCGCGACACACGTCTCACTTGTGAGGAAATTAATACCTTATTTGTACTTTTTTAACTAGCTAAGCACAAGCAAAAACTTGGCAGCTTTAACTCCCCATAAGCTGTCTGATCTCGCGAGAAGTGTCACAGAAACAAGAGGGAGATTCTTCAGTTTCTTCACCAAGTCAAGTCAGCAGCATACAGGAACATAGGTCAAGGAGGTTGTTTTCAACAGAATCCAACTAGAACTTTCTAATTTGAACAGTACTTTTAAAGTAATAGGCAAGCATCCTCTTGGACTATGTGAGCAATGTCAGGTAGGGGAATCAGTAACAGACAATATTATGGGTTGTCAGAGATATTAGCAGGTCAGGTTAGGACACAGAACTTGGAACTAAGGACAATTCTGGGAATTTCTAGAGCAGAATTTTGTTGTAGTATCTGTAAAAAAAACAACAAAAAAACAGGACTAATGAAGTTAGTTAGAAGTTCTGATCCACACTTCGTATAGGAGGCGGTAATGACGGTAATGCTAATCTCCACTAAAAGCCAAGAAAAAGAGAAAGAGAGAAAATTAATTACCCTAATTTGGGTAATTAATTTGGACCCTAATCTGGACCCTAAGACTCTCCTTACATGTGTTTTATAGGCCTTTTGTGGCTTACCAGTTTATCTTTTTGAGAACAATCATAAAAATGTAATTATATACCCATTATACCCCCAGCTTTGTACATCTGGTTGCCTCATTATTGAAGTTATTTGAAGTCTTTGAAATGTTGCATTTGAGACTAAACAGAGACAGGATATGAATAACACTTTGCTAGTTTGTTGATGATGTACTGCATCATATTAAATGATCTAACCAGGCGTCAGCACTTAGACAAATCAGTTCATACATAGCCAGTAGCCTCTATAGTAAACCTACTGTTTCTCACACTGTAGCTCAGTGCTTCTTGTTGTCTATATAGCAAAAGTGAAAGTTATTGTGTTTTGTATACACATCAGGAGCTGTATTCACACAGTAGTGCCATTGTAGTAGGTAGTAGTAGTAGATAAAGATAATAAAATAGATAAAATACACTTTATTGTCCCCTGGGGGAAAATTGTCTTGGACTGCAGTGTTGGCTGCTACAATAATATTAATGAATAAAGAGGACCACATATTGCACATATGTCATAACCGTAGTAGTAGTAGTACTAGTATTGCTTTCCAAATTTACCACAGTTAAAAACTAAATACATTTTCTTGCACCAAAACGAAGATGTGATAGCCTACACTGTTGCAGCGAGTGTCAGTTTTGTTGGATGCTGTGCGATGCACAGACAAAGCCCCATGAGGCAAATTTGTCATATCTGTGCTGAAATTCAGAAACATCTAGGAGTAGCAATTAGACCAGTCCTGTCCAAAATGTTTATATCACATGTCAAATATTGTTTCTATTTTGTCAGCCATTAACGGGGAGACGAGATACAAAAGAAGCCTGTAGCTGAGTTTTTATGGAAATTTGATTACTCAAAACATTATCTACAGATGTCTTTTTATAAATGTTCTCAAAACTCATGACTGTTTCTCAATAATTTCTAAATAAAATGTCTTAAATTGACAGGGGTTTTAGACACAAAGACACAAGGCTGTCCTGTTAAATTTAAGAGCTGTGCATTTTTGGTGAACATTTTTAAAGTGAGTTTTCATAGTGATGTTATGAACTAAACCCACATTTATTAATATATTATTATTATTAATATATATTCAACTTATCTTTCACATATATATTCATAGTAAAACTATTATTTGTTGTCATTATGGTGAATGTTTTGATGCAGCATTTGAAAAGTTGTCTACATAGGTCATCATCATACTGAAACTGTGTGGGGTCCTCAACAGACTGACAAATACAAAAACAAAATTGATCGTTCATTGAACATGGTTATCAAACAGACATTTTGTTTTGGTTTTGTGAGGTTCTTATTTATAAACTGACAAAATCACATTCAAGATTATGTTGTTTTGCCAATTCTCCCACTAGTGTTTTTAAACTAAACTAAAGTCCCCCTCTCCTCTCTTTTTGAACTGCATCAGAGGCACACGCACACTCCCCAAAGCAATTTAATGTAATAGCAACAGCTTGCTGGCCCCATTGGAGGGAAGTGAATCATCTTGCTAGCTCATCTTTACCCCCACCAGCCTCCTGTGTTTTTCGGTAGCAGAGCGAGGGGGGGCACTCAGCTGCCCTGCCAACCGAGCATCTGACACTGCAACCGGCTGCCACACTAATATCAGGCTCTGACAAGCACACACACACACACATACACACACTTTCTTCTCTCATTATGCATATCAATAAACACGCCTACAGACACTGTACACATATATATTCAAACACACACTGCTTTTCACTCGTTCGCTTGTGAACAAATCTGCTCAGCAACACAAACAACTACCTTGTGCATAATTCATGAACAGCATGTATGAATCATATGTACACAAAACACATTAAAAAAATAATTATTCAATTGGCAGAGTACCCCAGCAGCATGTTGTAAACACGATAATATGAAGGAAGCTTATTTTGTTTGCGCAAGAGGGCCAGATCACTATGTTATGCTCAGCTGTGAACATAAAGGTAAGATTTTGGCTTCGTTTGTGTTTGGGTCTGGCTCTGGACAAACACCCTCTAATCTGGAAGCACTTATTGTAATTACACAGTGCACTCTGCTCACAGTACACTCTGAAGAAAGCAGACTATCCATTACAGTTATTTGCCCTTGTCTAGCCCTGACCCCTTTCATCTCTCCAAATCTCACACCTTTTATTTACTTGTGTAATTTTTAAAATATGTTTGACTTAATAGTGAACAGTTAGTGTTGAATATAGTTGTGGATCCAAGACACCAAGCATTCCTGTTTAACTTCTACTGTTAAACCTAGATAAACCAAAACAGCTGTATCTTATGTTTTACATTGTAGTAAGTAAAGTAATATTTTGGAAAATGTTCTGCTATCAAATTAGTTTCTGTTGTGTTCATGTATCCCTTTGAAAAGGATGAATGGTCATTTTATGTTGACATTACATTAAATGTTAATTTAACTGATTTAACAGCACCTTGTAGTCAGCATTAAATGCTTTCAGAGTAATTTGTAATAGTAATTTATTTGATAATAAAAATTAATGCACATATCCAGTTGCTTGAACTGTATTCCACCTTGAAAATATTAAAATGTTGCTTACAAAACACCAGTAATAA
>JAUBNQ010000027.1:13400082-13421786 GCA_032353495.1 Ctenopoma kingsleyae
ATATTAATGATTTGGTTCAGCCTGATAGAATAAAATTATGTTATGTTGTGTATGTCTGAATATTGCATAGTGCTGCAGTGACTGTGTCACTGTCAGCCTCCTGATTCCCTTTGACATGTATATGTTAAGTGTGTGTGGTTTAGTCTAAGCCTCTATCCTCATTGCCTGCTATCAGCTCTGAGTCTGCTGTGATCACAGTCACACAGCAGTATTGAGTGACACGGCTGCAGACACGCATGTCCAAGTCACAGCCTGATCCCATTAGGCCCCATTTCCTCTCAATCATGCAGCAGCCTCTGATTGGCTGCTATGACTGATGCCAAATACATGTTTAGACTGGCCAGGGTGAAGGCACATGAGGGCACGGAAAGGTCACTGCTAACAATGAATCGGTGTGATCACACTCATAAATGAAAGCTTCAGAGAGCTTCTTTACCTGAGTTACATTGAGTTGTAGGGACTTTGTAAAAGTTTTCAATAATTTACTTTCATGTATCAGTTGTCCACTATTTGTTTCTATTAAATGATTGCAGCTGAGTGATTCTTTTACAAGTTCAGATAGCTTTAAGCTGCTTTATAACACTATATAATACGGTTTATCCTAATGTTAATCATTTCCAGCTTTCTTCAGTTCAGTAATGTTTCTTCTCTCTGTGTCTGTGTAGGACAAGATGCTGCGTGTGTTTGACCCCAGAGCCCAGCTGACACCAGTTCAGGTAAGTCTATAATAAAGTATTCACCGCATTACAAATCAAATACAGTTTTACAGCTTAGGAAGTGTTTTATTTAGTACAAACAGAACCTGATGTCACTCTATTTAAAGTAAACAAGCTGATAAAATACAGTACGTGTAGTTCCTGGCACTGTAGATTTATTTCCATCACTACATCTTGTGATAAACATGTTGACATTAAACTAGAGAGCTCACCACTGGCCACACATCTACTATTGATTTATGTTTGTGCTGCACAAGTTGCAGTCCCTCCTCTCCTCTTCCCACGGGTACCCATCCCACACTGAACTGGTGTGACCATGGTCTCCACTCATACCACTCCTGCCCCCCCTCCTTATTGAAACTTTCTCACCAATGATGACCATGAGCCAATACGCAGCAATGAGGAAGTGGAGTGGTAGAGCATTTGTTTGTTGAAGGAAGATGAAGGTGTAGGGATGGGGGTGGTGGGGGTGCTGGGGTAGTGAGCGCAAATATTCTTACACATTTCAGTGTTGGACCTCCCAGGGTGTTTTAATTACTGAGATGCTCGGTGTGCCGCAGGCTATAGGGTTGCTCATTTGTAAATATGAGGAATCCTGTAAAAACACTGCATGCCGCAGCAGATTAAATATTAGACCACAGAAATACCTGCAAGGCACATCACCTTGTATGGAAGTGAGAAGGAAGGTTTCAGGGTACATGTGTCAGTATACTCTTGTTTGTGTTGTGTCCCAATGTGTTTTTCTGTATGTCGTTTGTAACTTTTGACACCTTTATGAAAGGCGTACTGTTTCTGACGTATGTGACGTCACTGACTCTGACAGGCAGGAAGTGCTGCAGTAAAAAAAAAAAGAAAAAAAAAGGTGCATGTAGATTTTTTTCAGTGTGGCACACTTCTAACTGAATGCCTTTACAACACAGAGTACGACTACAGTGTCTCTGTTTGCTTAAGTAACATGAGCTGACTGGCTCCTCTCCAGTGTTTGAACCTGACTGTTTACATCAGGTGTGTCACTTCTGTTCTTCTTTCGGTTCTTTTTAATACATTGCTTGAGTGTGTTCCAGTGTTCTGCAATTGCGAAGGGCCTTTCTGTCTCTTTTTCACCACACATGCAATGGGGACATCAAGCACAGCTTTTCGAGTGATCCAAATTGCCCGAATAAATGCTATTCCAGATCCTCGGCCGCTCAATGCACTCAGTTTAACAAATGACTTCAAGTAATTGAAATAAAATTACTATTTAAATCACTTTGTGCAGCCAGAGGGTCTCATTACTTTAGAATGAATCAGTATTGGGTTGTGTGTATGTCTGCAATAATGTCTCCAGTAAGAGATCAGTGGTTTCTGGTGGTGGGGATGTGCTGCTGGGACATTCCAACCAAGTCTATGGCATTTTTGACTTCATTAGAGTTAGTTGACAGTGGTGAGCAGCATGCCGTATGTGGGAGAAATGGAGGAAAAAATAGAAGTAACAAAAGTCTGAAGGTTTGGAAATCAGGAATGTGTTCTAAGTTTCAGCTAATTTGTATACAGAATGCTAGAGAGCAGTGGTTCACAAATCCAGGGTAATGTGTGGGGGTCTGCATGAAAATACTATACAATACCCTAGTATTGTATTTAAATAAATGTATTTAAAAGTTTTACGGTACTTGTACTTAAGTATTTTAGTTCTATACTACATTATACTTCTGCTTAAAGATACAGTATATAGCTTTTTTTTATTGGAAATACAAAATAAAAATACAATATAAATACTTCAAAGCTTATCTTAATGTGGAGAGGTGCTGTTCAAGGTATAATTTTTTGTTACACAGACTATTTGAATAGCGCTGTCAGCAATGAAGAGATATTCACTTCTAAATGTTTTTGAGTGAGTCTTGTCCTGTAACTGATCAAAGAATATGAATTATTTCTGCTTCATTAGTAAGTTTTGCAGGGTTCTTATTATTTGTAAATCTATATTGATGACTATTTGATGTCCTGGGCAGAGAGAGTTGGGGAGTGTAGCAGAGCAGGGAGTGGAATGGGTGACCCCTCTATTCCCCCAAATGATAACAAAATTATCCATTTAATGTTAACTGTTTCTAGAGATACAAAGCAAAGTCTACCATCATCTTTCAGTGTTTTTCTTTTTCTCTTTCTTCCCCACTCTCTTTCTAATTTTCCTCGTCTCATTGCCACAAAACAGAAGCCAGCGTAGTGCAGAAGCCTGAGTCAGCACGTTGTTTGATCCAGATCAAAGTCATTAGAGGGTTGCTCTCCCCTTTTTTGGTTTTATGTTCTCCTTCTTCCTATCCATCTGAAACACGAGTTCCCGCTTTAAGAGCAGAGTGAGCAGAACCTCGCTGTGACAGCTTTCAGATGGGCGAGGAGCCATTAAAGCCCTCTCTGCTGAAGCAGAGTTTGAAGGCAATTCATCTGATAATCCCTGTCTGTATGTGCCAATATCATTGACTAAGTTGCTGATTTGGTAGCCTGGAAAAAAAAGAGAGCATGTAACCACATTTTGTTTGTCATGTATTTGCATTTCAATCACTGATAGATAATACACTTGAACCACAATGGACAGTTTGTTATTCAATACCAGTTGAACCAAGTGAAACACTGTTTGCTCTGTCTCTCTTATTTATAGTAATCTCATCTAATTTGATGATTACGTGTATCTACTTGCCCTCCATCCCATGCTGTGAGTTAGGACATAGCTCATTTGTCCACTGGTATCCTTGTTGCACCCATGCTCAAGCATTGTCGAACAGGGCTGGCTCATCCCTGTGGCCAGCACTGAACTGGGTTCTCCCTTAGCCAGGTGGGGTAAATATAGGCCCTAATTACAGCCCTGCTCTTGCTGTATTTATGGGAAATAAGACTGTGCAGGGTAATTAAGGTCTTGGACAGGAGGAGCAGTATATACTGCATCTGTAATCAGTGCAAGAGTCTATCTGTGTGCATGAGCATACAGACAGTTGTATTTAGGTAGTTGGCACAGTTGGTGAGACTATTTGTCTGTACATGTGGCAGCTTTTTTGCTATCCCACCACTAAAAGACAGATTGAATTTCAGATTTGAATTTTGCTTTTGTTTCATGTTTATAATTTTTTCCTGGCTTTTTACCTCTTTCTGAACCATCCCACCCTGGACACTCCACAAGCAGACACTGGAACAGCTTCTTTCCAGAATCAGTTTCTCTCCTTAATAACTGAACTGTACAGTTGACCCAGCCAGACCTCACACTGTTCAGTGCATCCCACCTCCACTGTCATATCACTAGCCGTTACTGTTATGTCCTTATGAATCACTACACTGACAGTTTTAATTACTATTTACTAACAAGACTCATTTGAAATACTTTTTAAACAAGTGAGTTTTCAGATGTTTTTTAAAGTGGTGATAGTCTCGACTAGTCGAATGGAGCAGGGCAAGTCATTTCACCAGCCAGGGACAACAAAGGAAAATAAACTTGACTGGGATCGGAGACCCCGTGAGGAGGGAATTTTCAGTCTCCTCTCATTTGCAGATCTGAGAGGGCGTGCAGGAGGGTAGCTTACTATTAGCATGTTGATATAGGATTTCATGTCTACATCCTAGCTTCCAATGTGATATGCAAATTTGCACCAAGGCTTACTTAATATACCTCAACCCCCTCTTCATTGCGAGTACATACTCATTCTGTTTTATTTGTATCTTACATATATCTTTTAAGTCCTATGTGACTTAAATCTTTTATGTACATTAGAGAATTAAACAGTAAAATTTACATTCACATTCTTTGTATGCCTGCATACGTGGTTAATGAAACAGATCCTGATTCTGATTTCCTCAGCCTGCCCATTAAAAGGGCACTTCAACAAAAAGTTGAGCTATTTTGTTCCCAACACAGCCAAACAGTAAAGCTCTATAAAGTGTAGTGTAGTAAAGGTGTAGTCAAACATTCAGTGAGTGAAACTGTTGGTTGACCTGGTGATACAAACCTGTTGTATTAGTATGAAAGAGTTTTTCAGAAATTAAAAACGAACCCATTTTTTTAAATATATATATAAATCACAGGCAGTGTAAGATAACAAAGTGGTACCAAAGACAAACATTATGCTGTACGAAGTTGTTTTTTTTACTGTCTTTGCTATTCTAGGTTGTGCCCTCTCTGCCATAACATCCCTATACTGGCCTCTTGTTTTCAGATTAGCTTTTTTTCACGTCTCATATGCACTTAGGCCTCCACCCTGCTTTGCTGTACTGAGCTACTCCTTAGACCCAGCACACAAAGACAACAGTCACAAAGTGGGATGAGGTGAGGTGGATGTAATGTGTCGTTGTGGGCACATGTGTCTCCTTTCCTCTCTGCTGTCTTATTGGATCTTTTCATCTATCTCTGTATTTGCTGAGTGTGTGGTTCTCTATATGAGTGTGTGTGTATGTGTATACCATGTGTGCTTCAAATTACAGTGCTGAAAATACCCCTCATAGTTTTGGGCCAGTGCTGGCCATAGAGCTGTCGATCTGTGGTTGCTGGAAGAGGAGGGAGACAGGAAAAGGGAATAGTTTGCTGGGCTTGGGGGCCAGATTCCTTTTTTTCAGCTCAAGCTACTGCTGCTTTGGGTGAAATTAGAGAGGACCATGGGCTGGAATGGGTTTGGACATGAGGAGGGAACGCTGGGCAGAGCCAAGGAAAAGCACAGCGATTTTACTGCTGTAGGTGGCTGAGAGCAGCCACTCATACCATCTTTTATATCCTGCCATAAATTACACAGACTTAACTCCCTGGTAGGTGTGTGTGTGTGTGTGTATAGAAGTTTGAGTCTCCATACTTGGTTTGTCATCGCAGGCATAATAAACTACATATTGGAAGTCTGTGTTATCTATGAATTCTTATAATTGGAAAAGCGTGTGTGTGTTTGGGATTTGGGAGTGTGTGTGTGTGTTTGTCCATGCTCAGATTTCTCATTATGGGCAGAGTAAACTACCGGCAGGCAAGGTGAGCTTAGCGCGTGTGTGTGTGTGTGTGAGAGAGAGAGTGTGTGTTTGCACTCTGGCAGGCAGCACAATGAAGCTCTTTGACTATTGCAGAACAGTTTAGTTTGTACCACAGATGGAAACCCAGAGGGGGAGCTATGAAGAAGAAACATTCAGAGAGATGACGTGAAATGGAAGAACTTAATTTTGGCATTTTTATGTTATTATTTTATATTGTTACTCAATATGTTGTGTTTTTTCTTGTATAGGAGACAAGAAATGTGTGGAGGTGGGGTGACTGTGGAATGTCTTACTGGACTCGGACAAATGTCACTATCCCATTTGTGATACGTGTATTTTAGGGATTATAGCTTGACATTGTTTATCACAGCTCCATATGTTGGGAAGATACAAAAAGAAATTGCATTGTAATAACTTGCAGCAATATGTGTTTAAACTGGATTTTATAGATTTTAATTAAAACAAAATTTTCTGGACTTAAGAGGTGACAGAAGATTATCAACTTAAGGCCCATTTGGTAACTTCTCATTAACAGATGTGTTGTTGTTGTTGTTTTATTTACATTTGTATTAATTAATATCTATGATGACAATTGTTTAATTTGTAGTGAAATACAGAAACAGCTGCAAATAAGCTATGAATTTTGTGTTTACTTTTAACCATTTCCTATGTGAGGTGTATGCTGTTTATTAATGTTAGACATAATCAATAGCGGGTGGCACGGTGGTCTAGTGGTTAGCACTGTCACCTCACAGCAAGAAGGACCCAGGTTCAAATACACGGGTTGGCCAGGTGCATTCCTGTGTGGAGTTTGCATGTTCTCCTTGTGTCTGCATGGGTTTTCTCTGTGTACTCCGTCTTACTCCCACCATCTAAAGACATCCATGTTAGGTTAATTGGTTACTCTAAATTGTCCGTAGGTGTGAATGATTGTTTGTCTCTAGATGTCGGCCCTGCGATAGACTGGTGACCTGTCCAGGGTGTACCCCGCCTCTCACCCGATGACAACTGGAATAGGCTCCAGCACTCCTGCGACCCTTAAGAGGATTGTTAAGATAATACATGGAGGGATAATCCGTAGTGGCAAATACAGTATATTGCTGTATGATTTTGTTTATTCTTAAATATTAAGCAGTGAGTATCTCTTAAAATATGCGTCAGATATCGATACAAATGTGGAAATTCCTTTCCCACTCTAAAAAATGAACAGTATTCTGTCATACCAACAAATTATTTCTTCTCACAGAAAGTCAGTGCTTGCCAGAAAATGGGATTTTGATACTTCCCGCAGAATGAAGCTTGTTTAGTGCTTGGAGAATGTCTAATACTAACACCACAAGGATACGGAGTCAACATTGTGAAATGTGAAATATAATGTCTATAAAGAATGAGAAATCATTCCAAGAAAATGTCACAGGCTTACTCAACACTGCTTCAAACTACAGATACACAAGTTGCATATTTATACCTAAAACGAAGCCAAAAATGCTACTATGTTTTAAAACTATTCCCCTGCATAGCTAATATGCCAGTAAGTGATAAAGGTCCATGTGGAAGATCATTTGCGATTTTGTGTAATAAAATATTCCAGTCTTCTCTGCACTGTTTCTACGTGTAGTGTGGCTGTTAAACACGGCTTTTTACTACTGGATATGTACAACAGCAATTTCTCTTTCCAAATGTATACATGTCATGACAGAAATATTCCTCTGTACACATAGCAGCTTTCTCCTCATAATATTTCACCTCCCCACTGAGTCTGTGATGGCATAAAGCACAGTAGTGCAAGATAACATATAAAAACATTTTACAAATTTGGACAGTGATGACTGGGAAACATACTTTTGTTTTTATTTTGCACATGGCAACGGCATGATGCACTCACATCCTCCACCATGTGTAGAAATCTTAGATAATGATACAGAGAAAACAGGTCATTTTCTGTGACCTTAGACCTTCTTGGCAATGATAGAAATGTATTTTTATGTCATCAGAGCATGGCTTTATGTTTTAGTTTCCTCCATGCTACATTAAAAAATTAATCTAGTTGTTCTGTGTGTTAATATACCACAGATGAGATGATCATTTCTTCTTCTTTTTGTTTCTCCTTGCCCTCTGTGTCCCCACCGTCTCTACTCCTGTGGTTTGTCTGTCTTTATATACTCCTTTTTTTCCAATCGCCCACATGTATTGTGGTGCCTATATCTTTCTCAGTTGGCCTCTGCTCAGTTCAGGACTTTGTAATAGCCAGTGTTTAAGTTAGCCCAGATGTTGTGCCCCCTCTTTTTCTTTTACTTTCTCTCTCCATCTCTCAGCTCCTTGTGTTACTGGCCGGCCATCTGCCAGTGTTAGTTAAAGTCTAAGGAGAAAATGGCAAAGCTGAGAGGAGACTTTCCTAATGAGGAGGCAGGATTTTTGTTGTCCTGGACAGCTCAGCTAAACAGTGGCATAAAATATGGATATTCTATTTGCTGAGCTGGATGGAGTCTGTTTCAATTATGATTGATCCATCAGTGCTTAGTTTTTATGACTTCGCTCCTCTTTGTGCTTATTGTGCTTATTTCTTTGTAAATAAAGAGATAATCTTGCCTTGGCTTTGGTGTGATATCATGTTTGAGTTATGTTGTGTGTTCCTGGGTATAAACAGAAAGACGGCTTAATGAATGTTGGTCGTTGTGGTTGCTGGAGAAAGAGCTAAGGGTGTCAGAAAGTCCAGGGCTCTGGACCTGTAGGATGCATTTTTGAAGTTTGAAGTTTCAGCTAATGAAGAGTGTTTGTGTGTATGAGTGTTTGTGGGTGTGTTCTTCAGGGTTGGTGCTGAAGTATTTTTTTTATTTTTATTTTTTTGGAGAAAAGGGTGAGCCAGCTGGCAGCGATGGAGCTCTTTGTTCACATGTGTGGGTTGTCCATGAGCACAGGCCTCATTAGTGTGCTGGCTTCTCCGGGATTCTTAGTTTGCAAGTAATTAAAGCCCTTTCCACACATGTGTGACACCTGGAGCTAAATATGGATGTCAATTAGATCTTTCTCTTGCTACATCCTGACTCAAGATTGAGGGCCATGGGAATTAGTGTCTTCTTCAGCTGTCAGTTAGATGTTGTCTGAATTTTTATTGATTTTTTTTATTTTTTTTTAGAATTTTAAGTTTTAAGAATGAAAAACTGAAAATGAAGCTGAGGCACATTCAATAATGGAATAATCTTTGTTACTTGCTAAATGAGTGCAGTTCACGTGGGAATCACTTTGGGAACTTTTCGGGAAGTTACTGTCATCACTTTTGAATGCGAGAGAAAGCCACCAATTGATTTAATATAGGAAATTAATCAGAACATTGACATCAGTTTTTCACAGTCAGCATCTCTGCACTGCACTCCCATGTGACGTCAGCTTGCCCTCGTTATCTCTCCTTCCCTTTTCTGTAACCACAACGTGGCTTTAATCACCATCTGCGCTGCTTTACTTTATTCATTGTTATTCATTTTATTTTAAAATGGTAGATTGTTTCTCAGTCTTTGCTTTGGCCAAACTCCTCCACTACTGGAGGTAATACAAGAGCGGGGAGAATTTGTCGTTTTTGGTCTTTCCACATTCAGAACAGGAGAATGAGGTGCGACTTGGCTTGTTGTTGACCTTCTCTGCCAAGTGTTGTTTTCCAAATGATCAATTACTATGGTTTATTTGTTAAGTGTGTGGTTTTAGGGCACGCAAGCAGGGAGGGTTTGTGTGTGAATTGATGTTTGTTCTACTTGTATGGAACAGGTGAGATTGGGGTCATCTGAGGTAAATACATACACACTAAATGCTATGTATATATAGTGGCATACACTATTATAAATATGTTATAATAGTTGAAAGGCATAGATATTTACATTCAGTCAGATTTCACTTTGAAGCAAATGTGGACCTGTTAGATTATTAGAAAGCATTTACTTAGAGTTCAAAGTATACAACTGTTATCTATTATTTTATTTTAAATTTTTTTGCAGAAACATACTCCAATGTAGCTTAAAGTGGAACGGTTCTGTCAAAGGCTTCAGCCTGGCATCAGCACAGAGATATTGTCTTTTAAAGGTTTTTGAGTAGGGTTGACACTTTGAGCAGATTAGAGAAGATCAGTTATTTCTGATTGACTGGGAAGTTTAATATTCTTATCGTATTTCATAAGATCAATACCTGAAGAGCTGGGCGGAGCTGTCTCTATGATGCTGACCTACTGCAGCACGTAGCGTATGCCTGCAGTATCATAGCAGGGAGAGTGAGACCTGGATTCGGCAGAGTAGTATTGATTTTGAGTTTTATTGTACAGATAGTTTGATTCTGAGCTTTAATATCCATATATTGTAGGTCCACAGGACAAAGTAATGGCAGGACCAGACACACAGCTCAGATTTACAAGGGAAATAAAGTGCCTGGTAATGTGGGCTTCATCTGTGGCTAGGCTAGCTCACCTTGATTTGCCCAAATGCTGGTGCTTGTTTCCATTTTCCTGGTCAGCCAGCACCTTTCAGCCTGTGTTTCTACCATATGCTACAGTAGTTAATCATGCTGGTCAGACAATATGCTGGAAATAATGGGTCAACGTTTTAAGACTGGTGCATTTTCTCTTTCTCTTTGGATCATGAACATAGTCCCACAGGAAAGAATATGCCCCATTGTTATACACGTTCTGCAGGCATGTCCAGTTTGTAAAATCCTTCTGATATTGATGTCAAATAGCTATTACCTATATATTATCTGGTATTTAATTTGGTCTACAAACAATTTTATATGTAAGAGTCCCCATTGCTTCAACAGTCCTAAATTATTATGCTGAATATACAAATCACTTTGCAGTGAAAGTGAAAATTCAGATCCAACATTTATATAAAGTGGAGCTAATTATGTTGTTCTATAATGAAATAGTTTATGTTGTGATTATATAATTAAAGAAAATAGCAAAATCACAGTTCAGATCAAGTTGAATAACAGCAAAGTTGTATTTTACTGGAATCTAACAAACCATAGTCATACATCACTGGTGGCATCTGAATGCTGAATGTAAGTGGAAATGCTGTTGATATGATAATTATAGCAAAAGAGCATAACAATCAGCACAGATTGGTTTTGGTGTTTTTTTCTCTTGCCACCTTGACTACATTTTGGGATTGCATAATTTCAATTAACTGACCAAATTTGCATGAACTGACTCATTAGTCAGTCACGATCAGTGCTACATACTTTTCAGGACATATTTTTCTCTCAAACTTGATTTGAAGACTGAAATGTGATGTATGTTTTTAAAGTAATGGGGAATGGTTAAAAATTGTTGCGGCGTCATTGGAACAGCCTTGTCGCCGTCTTTGTGGCCACTCAGAAGATCCTTGTTCTAACACTACTCAACATAAAGAGTGTTAAACGCTGCAGAGAACAAAGATTCAAAAGTTAGATTTTGACAGTCTTGTGAAGATACTCCTCATTTTGTTTCCCAGAGGTCGTTTTAGAAGGTAGGTTATAAGAAAGGGACACAGGTGTTCATACCCGCATGCTGCTGAATGTTTTTCTTCTTCGAAAAAAAGAGAGAAAAGTGATGTTCTGTAACATAATGAGTATTTGGGGCCCTGGATCCTGGCTCACACGTCTAATAGCTGCTACATCCTTTTCCAACAAAAGCCCACGTAACCCTAACAGTCTTTTGCTAATTGAACTCATTAGGACAACAGGTTCTGCTACAGTTTGTGGTTTCATGCAAGAGCTAAAAAGAAGTTAACCCTGAGTGAAGCTGTTAAGGGTTGAGGGGCCTGTCTGAGTTGAGAATTCCTTGTAGAATAGTGTGAGCAGCGGCAGGAGATTGAAGTGTTTGTTAGAATAGTGTAGATGAGATCATTAATCAAGCTGTCAGTTGGCTGCTGCATGCTCTGCTGCTGTGTACAGTATCGCATGGATCACACTTGGAATGTGGGCATTGAAAAGTGTGAGGAGGATAAAAGGCTGCACATTGGATAACACTTGAATCATGTCATTGCGCACCTATGTCTCTTTAGGCTAACATCTGCTGCTCTAATGATAATCACATTAAACTAGCATGAATGATTTCAAAGTATCTTGAATTTGATGGAGGAAGGTTCCAGTATCACACTTTGATTGCAGCAAGCAAATTGTAGATTAAGAAAAGATTGTAAAACAAAGGAAATAGTCTCCAGTATTTACACAGTGCAAAGCATTCCACGAATATACACAAATGACATGAACATGACATGCCTCGCACACATGTGCCTCCTGGACAGATCCCACTGTGCACGATACATGCTTCTTTATAAAGTGGGGGTACTTTGAAGATGTGAAGCCTCTATAATGTGGTTTCAGGAAGGGAGTAAAGCCAACCAACTGAATCCACTGTAGCTATGAAAGAGCCATAAGCGAATGGGTTGGTACATCTACAGGGATTGAGTGGTGTCTGCAGCAGTATGGGCATGATTAGCTGTGTGTGTGTGTGTGTGTGTGTGTCTGTGTGTGCACCTCTAACACACACTCTCTTCATAAGAACTCCCTCCAAGAATGATTTCTTTGTTTTTACAGAGCAGGTCTGGCATGCAGATTCTCATATGCTCCAAGTGTTGGAGTTTTTGCTGTTGTCAGCAGCATCATTCCATCCTCTGTCATTAGTGCCCTGTCCTGCCCCACGGATCCCTGTTTGGACCAGGTCCCTGAGTCAATCTTTAGGATATTCATTGCTTAAACCTCAACCACAATAACCATTAAAAACCCCAGAGATCACCAGACATGAACTTGAAATTTCTTGTTGGTCTCCAGTGCTTCTCTTGGACTGTATTCAGTCGTCCTATTAATCATGTTAGTTCCAGGAACCGACTAGCTCTGCATGGTTCTCTGATCCAAGATCAGTGTCTGACCTTGGGTAGTTTTCCCAGAGGGAGGCCTCTGCCAGTAGGCGCAGTGCAGTTAGTGCCAGCCCTTCCAGTGTGTGGTGCAATTGGTTCCAGTGTGTTGTCACCAGACCCCAAAGAGGGGTGACCACAGCCCAGCCTGGCACGGTTGGATGGCTGGATTTTTGACTGTGGCCACACAGCCCAATTAGCACCAAGGCTCAATAATCACAGTCTTTCTACCACTTCAGTCTTTCATTTCACGTAGCACGGCAGTTAAACTAATTTGTTCGCTCAGGCTGGACCAAAAATCACAATGTCTCCCTTACTGCATCCCATAACCTAGTTTTGAAACAATAAAGAAGACTAGTTGAAACATATTTCATGACATCCTGATCCTAATTTAGTTAGAAAACACAGAATTAAGGGACTATTTACTGCATTGTTCAATTTTCACACCACTGGATAAACTGGCTCTACTTCTGGGTGCTTTGAGAGTCTGAAAATATATCTCATCAGTCTTTTATGGTTCAGCAGATTACCTCTTCCTGGATGTAGTCATCCAAAATAAGCAAAATAAAAAAAGTGGTCCTGGGCTAGATCTATTTGTGACTGGATAGAAAGCCACCTGTGTTGGCTCAGGTTGGGTAATGGTTTTTACACCTGCCCCCTCACATTCCTTAACAAATACACATGTTGGATAAGATTACTGTACTTGTTCCCTACTGAATTGCTAATGGCAGGACGTGTTTGGGCATAGATGTGTCTGCTGATCACTGTCACCTAACTCACCCTAGTTCTGCTTTTAAAAGATTACTTTAAAATTGACAAATCATTGCCTTTAGAGACATGCCTACTGCCAAGTGTGTCAAAGCTATGTGAGTGTGATGGATTGCTGCTCTGTCTTGAATGTAGACAAAACTTTGAGAGGAGGTAAAGACCCCATGCTCATATCTTCTCACATTGACCTGTGCATATGTGGATGAAGGGCAAAATTGACACTGAATGCAAAGTATTCAAAATGTTGAAAATATTCTTAGAATTTATTTAGATGCTAGAAGGTGTATACATTTAAATTTTGATGATAAAACAGACTGCAGCAAACAAATGAGTGTAGCAGCAGTGCAGGTATGGTAGAGTAGTGCCAGCTCTTGAAAGCCTACACTGGTGAGAAAGCAGCGCCTTCTGCAGTGCAGCAATCAGAGCACTTTTACATACAACATTCATTTCTCCTGACTGTACTTTTAGCCACACATAGAATAATGACACATCTTATATTCAATGCAGCCTCGAATCACCGCTGTTGCTCTCTTTACCTCTCTTTCACTGTATTTTTCTTCAACCTCGTTCATTTTACCTCTTTCTTCTGCTGTCCAAACGGGAATTGATCTGTGGTTGAACTCCAATTTTTTTCACCTAACTCTTCCCCTCCTCTAATTTATTTTTCCATTGGGGTAGAATGATTCCTACAACCAGTATTTCTTCTGCCCTCTTAAAACACAGGGTGACGTCTTTGTGGTGAGTAGTTAGTGATGATGAGTCTCACACAAATTCTCCACGGTGCACAGAAACTGAGCCAGCTCTGTGGCCTTTTGGGCAGAACTGTTTAATTCATGATACTGTTGAACGTTGTAGGTTTATTAATGAAAAAGTGAATTGTCAGAAAATTAATAGTTAACAAAAATAAATAAATAGTGTAACATAAACAGATACCAGCTTCTGAAATGTAAATATTTGCAGCCTTTTCTTTTAGGGCTGGGTACTATTCACAGTGGAACCATTGTTTCTGTACTTTACTTTCTCTGTAAAAACAAAAAATTTAATTGCAGTGTAGCAATGGGTCAGACTGGCAACAGTAAAAACGTTAACATTTTTTTTTCTCCCATAATAATTTGTCCAACTAGCCAGATAATTACTCAAAGATGTCAATGAAGTTGTTGATGGTCTCACTGAATTTTGTTGTCCATAGAGGGTTCATCTTTTTCGGCACTGGCTGCTACTATTGACTATTGACAGCTGTGGCAGGGAACTTCAGGTCTTCAGGCCATCGAATACAGTACGGGCTTCAACTTTTAGATACACTTTGTATTTGATCAGATGTTTCCTCAGGTTCCTCAGGTCACATGGTCTCACTCTCTCTTCCTTTAACATATACTCTTTCACCCAGCTGCACTCACTGCCAAGGTACTGAAATGTGGCACACATTGATTTAACATGAATTGCTACTTGGTAGTACTGATGTCATATGTATGGAATATTTTCTTAGTGTCTTATAATAAACTGAATCATTGTAGATTTTTGTTGTTTGAACCAACAAAATATCTGTTGATCTCAAATAATTTGCAAATCAATCATTAATGACATTTTTTTATGAGGCCAAACTGTACAAGCATTCATGACAGCATTGCATCTGCAACCTCATAATAATGGAAATATGGGTTACATCATACATGTATTTTGTGAGTGTGTTGGATGAAATTGAAGAAATCCCCCTCGAGACCTGTACGATTGATGGGTGCCTAGGGTAGAGTTCCTTTTTTATTATTAATTTCTCTATTACTAAATCCTTTGCTGTGTCCTATCTTTAGCCTTACACATTGCTTCCGTTAAAGCTAAGAAGAGTTTGCAGACAGAAAAGACGAAAATCCAGACAACTGGTGCAAGGACTGGATTTCTGGATATCTCATTCAAGCTCTATACTATATTTAACTGGGAATCAGTCCAGTTCGTATCACTGGACCCTCCCAGGGGGCTGCAGCCTGCTTGCCTCGTGTCTGCAGAGTAGACCTGACCTCGTAACTGAACTCATTGTGCCGTTGGGTCTCATCTCAACAATTTTTTGCTGCATAGTGCTTTTCATTTGCTGACACAAAGGGAATGAGAGAGGGAAACGAATGACTGCAAGTGAGGAAAATATGGAAAAAAGGATGATGGCAATAGCAATCTGTGAAGTGAATCAATCAAAGTAATACTTTTTAACATTAAAAATCTGTTGTTATTATTGCATGGATTTTAATTTTGCATTTGAAAAAAAAAAATAGCGTAGTGTATAAACAGACACACCTTGCAAGATGCAAGACCCTCAGATGTCAGAGGGGTCACTTCTCACATTCATGCTATTACAGCTGCATGTAAGGATTTACTCTGTGTTGTCATTCCCTTAGATTACACTCCCTGCCCAGCTTCTGACCCCGCACATTCATTTTCATCTTCAGGAAGGGAGTGTGCAGAGGAAAGAGAAGTATGGAAAAATAAGAGAATGACTTGTGGCTCTTTGGAGAAGTGAGCGAAATGTAAGATGTTTTCAATTAACAGAGAAAAAGTGGCGGTAGGCAGAAGGAAATGAAAGAATAAAATGGCTAGTTTGATTTCCATCTTCCACCCCCCCAGTGCCCTTTTTACACTCCCCCCTCTCTCCTTTGTGTCCTATTTCTAGACGCCTGTCTGCTCATGTAGAATCACATACAAGATAGTCAGTCCTGACTAAGAAGCACAACTTAAATTGGCCTTGAAGAAAGAACAGGATGAATAAAACCCAGTAACTGCTGAAGACTAATTAGCCGTAGATGAAAAGACTGAGAGGGAGTCTGTTTCGTGGGTGATGAAAGCTACAGGGGAACAGTTATTGATTAGAGGGGAAATTAAAGGGAAAAAAAGATAATTTTTGTAGAGAGAGTGGAAAGATGGAGAGGAGAGAAAATTGGGAGCTGGTTAAAGAGATGAGTGGCTGCAGCTGGGGCTATGGTGTAGCATTTTCTATTGTCCACTGACAGCAAAAACACTAGGAAACATCAGCAAACATGTCTATGTTAACATAAACCAGAATTATAATACAAACACTATACAGAGCATTAAGTCTTGTAATCAACTTTATAAACAGATTAAACCTTTTGAGGTTTAGACTTTCAGCCTCACTTATACTCAGATATGCTTTTCTAATTTTAGAATTAGATGACCTTTATAAAAACAAACTACTGCCAGCAGTCTGTTAGCGTAGCTTAGCATAAATTTGAGATGAGACAACATGTTAATTAGTTAGCTATAAGCGCTGGTAGGTGGATTTTGTTACTGTAGCTTGGTATTTAACGGACAAGTGTGAGGTACGCATCTTACATTGCAGTATTCTTACCATTTGTTTAAAAAAACCACCAGTGTAAATTCACTAGACAATATTTAGAAATATATCATTCCCACAGAAGTGGAAGGAGATTTTGATTTTGATTTTGATTTTGACACTTCCAGTCAGATAACCACACACTATCTTAGTAGACAATCTGCCGTCATTATCTGTATTGTAAGACTGGATGAAGATAGGAAAAATTAACATTCCAGCACATTGGATTAATTTCTGCACCACTGGCATTCATTGAACTGATAACTCAGAAAGATGGAAAGACAGACACAAGGGGAGTTTGTAAGAGAGGTAGAGGAAGATGCAGAGATTATGATAGTTCCCATATGTGCTTACAGACACCTGATATTTGTCCGGGTGGGTGTATCAACATTCTCAGAGAGTGACACAGATGTGCATGCCGTCTGTTAAAGTTCAGAAGTTAAATAACTGAGGGAGAAGGACAGAAGGAGATGGAGAGATACTAATTTGTTTATATTGGGAGAGGATATTTAATAGACTCTTAAAACCATAAGGGGTCAGACTGCTGACTGGCATTTTCCTGTATCTACATCCGTCTGCAACATGTTTAACTTGTCTGGTGTCACATGAGTTATGTCAGTATCATCACAGCTTATTAATCCTAGTCCATTACCTTTTCTGTTTTACAATCTGAAACATTTTCTCACATCTCGACCAAGACACCTGTGTTGATATATTCTTTTTCCAGATGTGATGTAATTTCCTTAACTCCCTTTATTGTTTCTGTGATTCATGTCATTCGAGCAGGTGTAACTGATTCCCTACACCTCCGCATTTTGTCAAGCCATGAACCATTTTCTATTCTTTTGGTCCTTCTGTGTGAATTCCATCAACTTGGCTCCTTTGTTTGACTGTTAAGGAAAACATTTGTCTTATCCTCTGATTTTTTTCGCCCATCTCCATTTCTCCTCATTTTCAAGTGTGTCATGATCGATTTGTAGCATGTCGGTGAGGTTCAACTGCGAGGAGTCGACCTGTAGGTGGATGTGATTTGAGGTAAATTTACGGCTGCAGCGAAGAGATACTGTTTGGCAGCGTTTATATATACACACACAGAAAGTCCAGATGTTGCGTACTCTGGCTGCCCTGGGGTGTTAGTAGTTTAGTGTAGCTCTTGGACGGTTGTTACGCTTCCTTAAACTGAAATGTTGTTTATTGGGAAAAGGTGCGCAGAGGCCCAGCACAAAGCCCTAATTCTCAATTGCACGTCTGCCACTCCATCCGCCAGGCCCTGACAACATCTTAGTCAAAAGGCTTAAAGCTGCACGAGCCTTTAGATCCAGGTGAAGGATGACATCATAACGGTGTGATTGTTGGAGCATATGTAGCTGTCTGTCTTCAGGCATGTCCAGCCGTTTTATTTGCCTCGAGTCCCAGAGCTGGCTGGCTCAAGCAGCACAGTGAAGGCCTGAAAGATGCAGTAATGGTCTCTAAAGGGAATTTGTCAAAATGCAGGATAACGATAGGTTTAGAAGCCTATGTGCAGTTCATTTTAAGCCACACTGGTGACAATGTCTGTCTGTCAATCATTTTGGTCCAGACTGAAATTACTAATCATATGGTAGTTAGATTGCTGTGATATTTTGGACATGGGGTCAGACATTTATGATTCCCAGTCAATGAATCCTGGTGTCTTTGGTTATCTCTTGACTTTACTTTGCTGAGAGGATTGAAAGTTCATGTTTTGAACTCTCTATGTTGGATGGGCTATCATTTATCTTACATTGAGAATGAATTCTAGTAACCTTTGTTATTCTTTTCCTTGTCATCATCTAGACTCATTTTTATCAGCCTCAGCTGTACTACTTAGGGTCGGTTAGCAGATTTTAGCATGCTGACACATTAACTTAAACTAATTATGATGTGCTCATCTGGCTCAGCGATGGATCAGCATGACTGAATATGGTGAAAAGTGATGATGCAGAATTTATGCTGTTTATGCTTGCGTATCATATGAACACAACTGAAATCTCCTGCTGTTAGCCAGAAATATGAATCATACACCACATGTTGTACCTTAAAGTAGGGCCAATATTAAACAGACCTTGAGCAGATTAAAATAGTCCAAGCTCAACTTGTTCCTAGTTTGGTCAGAGTGCCAGTTCTGCATTGTATTGCCCCTGGAAGGAAATCAGGCAATGGTGCCGGTGATGAACAGCTCAGTGGCAATGAATTCCCTCTGTGTCTGTTTATATCATGCCGGCTTTAGCCTTTCTGTCTCTTGCCCCTGCTCTTTTGTGATGTATTGCTTCTTTGAACAACTTAGTTTACTCTGTATCTGTCCTGTGCATCTGGGCTATTTTTCAACTGACTCACTCGCATGAACTTATCAAGTATGGAAACTTTTCAAATATGTGTTCTGTTACCTGCAGGAGGGATACCAGTTGACTGGAGACTGAAAAATTATCCTCAGTCACGACTTAAGTGTTTATTCAATCCAGGACTTATTATCAACTCAGTCAGTGCTTTGGTAACAAAACTTTAGAAATGTGTTTGAGAGCCAGGGTAGTAGAGTGTTTTCTAATCCCTCTTAGTGGATAGAGCTATTTGGGAGCACACCAGGAGCCACAAAACATCTGTATAACATACAGATGGTGTCAGATAAAACAGTGGTATGGATATATCATGCTTGAGAGTGGTGCAGAAGCATTTCCTTTTAAAACTATGATGTGTTAGATCCCATCATAGCTGGGAACAATAAATTTAGTTTGAACCACCAGTGGTCAATAAGCACACATGCACATCTGGCTGCTGAAGGTTTATAGTTTGCTCTGCTTCACTGACAGAAATCATTCCAGCACAGGAGTCTTGGCCTAAGCTGTACATTCAAGTCTAACATTTTGGGAAATACACTTGTTTCCATCCAAACTAGGCATAGAAGAGGATAAACCTGAAATATGAAAATGTGTTCAGGTGTTCAGTGACAACAGTACCCAAACTATGCAGCCTCTAGGAGGAGATTGTTGTTGAGCTGCTGCATGTGTTTAGCGACTACTAGGTGGTTGTTGATCATGAAATGACTCATCCTAAAATCATTGTCTCATTCCTACATATTTACAGTATATCTGCTGAACAAGATAAGATGTAATTACAGTACCCTCAAGGGGAAGGGAGTGAGCTAAATTCCTTTTCATTGAAATCAATTGAACAAATTTCTGGGAATGAAAAAAACCCCAATTAAAAACAGACCAAAGATGACTACTCTTATCCTACTAGCAAGAAGCACCCTGGAGAGGATCTGTGAAGAGTGTCCAGCAATGAAACACTGATTTAAGAAATTTGAATAACTAGACCCTCCATGTCTCCCTCTGAGTGTTTCTCAAACCACCAGACGTGTTGACAGTGATGTCACGAAAAAGAGAAAAGGAAGTGGGATCTTGGTTAGAATTGATAGGACCCACATGTGCGTCCTTACATGCACAGTTGTGCTTCTCAAACTTTGCTTAATATTTTGTGTTTATCTTCAGTTGAAGATTTGTCGCATCTGGTTCAAGTCTCATTATCATGTGTTAATTGAGATTGAACAGTTCAGGGCCCCGTACCCTAGCTCCTGGTTTAGGATGCAACATGCCATCTCAAGTTCTCTCCTCTTGTTTTTAATAATTTGCCATCCTTGACCATTTAACAGTGACATGAGAATGAGGAGGCACACGAATGTTAAACCTTAGAAAATAAACATCTGTCTTCATTTCATGCACAGACATCTAGCCATGCTCCTCAGACTTAGTGTGCCCATAAAAATGACAACGGTAATCTGGGGAGACACAGTGGGCTTAAGGGCTTGCAGCTCCTTTTCCATGAAAACCTCATCGTTAACCTCCAAGCCTTATGGGACAGCTCAGTGTAAGTCTAGTATTTAGTACACACATACACCAGATGTACCAGGGTGGCACCAACTGACTGTGGATGCAAGACCTTACATGCAGTTAGGAACTGACAGATAAGTTCTAAATAGAAAGATTACTTGGGAAACACACTTTTAAGCATGTGATTTATAGCTTTGTGTATCATCTTCTTTTGTTGTCACTTCTAAAGGCAGTATTTCTATGGGATAATTCAAAAGCATTCAAGTGTTGAGTAAAATACAAACTTACTGGCATTCCCACTTCCATTTACCTCTTGTTCCTCTTTAACAGTTTGTTTTTGCAAACATGCACATTCTCTCATTTCAACACGTATGGTTGTTTTTAGCCATTACCTCTGACAACATGTGTCATGTATTTGTAGACCACCTATCCCGCTCAGATTGACATTGCTGTTTTGGCACATACTCCCCATAGAAACAGGGTAACAAAGTCTCAGTACCATGAGCACATGCAGACACAGTGTCACAGTTTTGTAATCTAATCTTCACTTGGGGCAGAAGTCTTCTTGTCTGCTACATCAACAATAACAAGTGGTCCTTTCATGGGACAAGTCCTGTTTTGTCCAACCACAGGGATCTGTCAGAGGCACCTGGGAATAGTCGTGTCTTTCTTCCTTCCTCCCTGTGTGTTTTTTTTTTTTTTTTTGTCTTCCTTGCAAATCATTCACTCACCACCCCACTCATTACCTCGAACTACACCCCAAAGTTATGTTGAAATTCAGGGTTCATCACAGAGGCATTGAATCCTATAACTCAGGATGAAGTAGTAAACTACCATGTGTTTTAAGTTGTCTTATTGTGTTGCTTTTGGCAGTGTATGACTTAAATATTTACATTGTTTGTCCCATAGAGTGCCAAGAGTCTTCAGAACAACAAGGATTCCCGCATTTTGTGGGCCAAAGATGACCTTTTATTGACTACTGGCTTTGATATGGTGAGAAAGTCTTCGGCTCTGCATATTAGGTGTGTTTTTAACACCTTGCAGGGACCAGGAGTTGTTTTTCTAATGTGTGTGCATATACTGTGTACATACAGTACAGGCCAAAAGTTTGGACACACCTTCTCATTCAATGTGTTTTCTTTATTGTCATGACCATTTACATTGGTAGATTCTCACTGAAGGCATCAAAACTATGAATGAA
>JAUBNQ010000027.1:13421886-13432901 GCA_032353495.1 Ctenopoma kingsleyae
TGCAAAGCAGTAATCAGAGCAAAGGGTGGCTATTTTGAAGAAACTAGAATATAAAACATGTTTTCAGTTGTTTCACCGTTTTTTGTTAAGTACAGAACTCCACATGTGTTCATTCATAGTTTTGATGCCTTCAGTGAGAATCTACCAATGGTCATCAAAATAAAGAAAACACATTGAATGAGAAGGTGTGTCCAAACTTTTGGCCTGTATTGTATATATAAAAATACCTGTCTGTACAGTATAATGCTGTACAGTTCAACACCACCACAAACAAAAAAAATTAAGATAGTTCATGACTATCTGTTAACTGTCGAGGATAGATTAAAAACACATACCAATACGTGACATCGAAAAAAAAAAAAATTTTGTCTGTAGTGATCTTTTGTGTATGCATTAATGTCAGTGTTGTTATGTGTACTGTAGATGCGCAGTCGAGAGGTGAGGCTTTGGGATAGCAGGAAGTTAAGCTCTTCCATCAGCTCTTCATCACTTGGGACTTCTAGTGGGTGAGTAATGCATCATTATGCAGCCGCTGGCCCCCATAACTGACCGACACTGTCATGACACTCGCAGCTTTCCACTTTAATGTCAGTAAGAGTGAGAAGGATTGTCTGTTATAGTACAAAGTGTGACTGTGTGCAGTTTGATATATGGGGAGCTGCCGCACATTGTGAAGGTTCCTTGTGACTCCATGTCTGTACGGGCACACAGACCTCAGCGACTTATGACAGTATCCCTCCACATTCCTGCCATTTCCTTGTTCAGAGCCGAGCCACAAGCCACACACAGACACACACACACACACACACAGACACCTACTGTGTCTGTGTGTGTGTGTGCTCTACATCTTTCTGTCCAGAACCAGTGTGAAGGGTCAGGCAACAGCAGTCGACACTTCTTACTTCAGTTCACCACTTGTCATTTCTGCTCCCGAGCTCCTCCAGTCGCTGTGTTTGTTTTTCCAAACACAGCTGCCGAGGACCAGAGGAGAGCGAGAGCGTGGCCAGGCACCAGGGAGGAGAGGAATGGAAGGGTGGAAGTAGAAAGGGAACAGAGGGGGTGGGAGTGAGGACTCCTTTGTCTGATCCAGCTCATGACTTTTAGAGCTACAGTATTATAAACAGGTTGTTAAGCCAAGTCATTCTAAATTGGAGCCGAGTGGACTTTGTCAGGTCATATAGTATGCTGTGTTGGATTAGATACATTCATTATCATTTACTATTATTATTATTATTATTATTATTATTATTATTATTATTATTATTATTACTTTATTTTAAAAAGAGGTAGAGGTAGCAGCAGAGAGCTTTGAGAAAGAAAGGTGTGTATTTCTACTGTTTTCTTGTGGTATTACCATGTTTGATTGCAGCAAGAACCATAAAGTGTGAAGATGCAGATTTATGCAACTGGTGTGAATAGTTTTTAGTAGCCCAAGACTACGAAAAAAATCCTTCCTTTAAGAATCAATGTGTGTGAGAGAGACATTGACACAGCAGGGTCCTAAATAACAACCTCCACTCTCACTCCTCCCTATGCCCTTGTGCTTTTCACTCATCTCTAGTTCCTCCACTTCCTCTTTCATTTGAGTAAGGCAGATAGTTGCCTGTCTCAGTGCCTCTTTGGAATCCATTACGTTGTTTGGTGCCATTGAGGATATCTGATGCCACTGATGTTACATTTTTTACTTCCTAATTCCAAGAAAAATATGTTTTTGTGATGTTCATACTAGATGTCAGGAAAAATTATAAAATATAAAACAGAACATCAGAAACTGATTGTCTGGTAAAAGCCACAGATAACAATGTTAATTAGTTAATTTATTTGAAAGGTTTGTCTCACTAGCGTCTGTAGACAGAGGAATGTTGAAGTTTATTCAGAGTCCATAGCTGCTATTATGTGGGTGTGAGGATGGTACAACTCAAAGAGAATGTACCAGGAGTGTGAGGATTTCTACCAAATTGTCCTGCTCATCTGGGGACAAGCTGTTATGCCTTCCTGATGCTTTCTCACTCAACCAGACAGTGGTTGAAGACAATCACTGTCTGGTTGTCTATGAGTCTGTCCACATTTTCTTTAAGCTTGCATTCATTAAATATATTTTATTAGCTTTGATTTAGAGAAAAACCCTTTTGTTTCCTGCATTTTTACATTAGTTCATTTGAAATAATGTGATTTCCCCCTGGATGCAATTGCAAGGGTGTGTGCTGACCCATCTACAATATGTCCTGCATTAAATTACTTCAGTAGTGCTATCATGTGACGTGATGGTGTGTCAGAGAGCGATCACTTCCAAGGCCACATCCCCTCCAGATGCTGCAGACCAGCACTGATATAAAACAGGTAGAAAATTAAATGACAGATGAGACCTTGCCCTTTACTGCCATCCTTACTTTTCCTCTTCCTTCTCATTTTTCCATATCTTCTTTGCCATAATATTTTGCTGTTTCCTCTCTGTGTTTCTTCTTCCATCAGTCCTTTCTGTTGAGCCTGACAAACTCTCAGAAATTCTCAAAATGCTCTTCTTTTTTAGGCTTTTGGTTTATGTTATGTAGGCCTATAAGTGACTCTTTATGTTTAATAGCAGATTATTATGTATGATGTTGTCCTTCACACCTCATCTCCTTATTTCACCTTTGTCTCACTATGAAGTTTTTCTAACTGTAGCTGTTGCTTTTCTGTTAATCTCAGAAAAGAAAAGTGAAGCATCTAGGATACTGTCGTAAACAAACAAGCCTCCGGGACTCAAATTGAGGGGAAAAAAATAATTACTACACCCCTTTTAGTCATATCCGCCTAAGCCCTGGCCAGACAGTACAAAGTTAAATGACTCCTAGGCATAGACTGCAATCAGCAACCACTGATAAATGAAGATATAGTTGGATTGTTCCTAGGTAATAGGCAAAGTTAGGCAACGTTCTTTATTATTGACTATTCTTTGATTATTGACTGATTATTCTTTATTGTTTACTCAGTCTTGATGTATGTTTTTTAATCAGTGTTTTATACCTCAGCTGAAGGATAGAGGCTTGTGTCTGGGCGTCGTCCATGTAATACTAGCTGTTTTAATCAGTATCTCATTGTGTAGTGTAGCTTCTTAGACAAAGATGCTATACTTTGCTGTAATTGTGCTTGTTCCCAGTCTGTCCTCAAGTTCCCCCTGGCCTTCAGGATTTTAATTGTTTGTTTCTGGTTTGTAATTGTGGTCTAGTTTTTGTGGATTATTTTGTTTTAGTTTACTATTGTTTCTGTGTATTTCTTAAGATGAAAAAGACAAAATTAAAATAATCCAAAGGAGACCTTGTTTCCATATTTCTCTGTGGTTGATAAATTTAACCAAGACTAGCTAAGGAGGCTTAAAGTCAAACATCAATAGTGGGACATTTCCTCTCTGTCATTTTAGGCCTGAGGTGCACATAATGTTACTTTTTTTCTTGTTCCTTGCTTGTTTTTAATTCAAAGGGTCGTGGTAAACACAGTGTGTAATTGTAGCAACAAGCTGGCTCGTATCAGTTTAGCTGTTCTCGTCCACAACTTTCAGTAGGACTGTTTTCTTTGGAGTGCCATGATATAAAGAGGCCTGGGAGCGAGAGCCACGAAAATGGGGTTGTGGGTGGAATTTAATTTGGATGGGGAATAACGTACAGAAAAAGTTGAGTTGGGTTGAAATGGACACTGAAAAATTGAGGGATGGAAGGTGATAAGTCTGAGAGTCTGTTTTTAACTGTGTAGAGGCAGCTAGTACTGCAGACCTGGACACTGGAGAACAGCATGGCATGTTTCACTTTTTACTTCATACCCTTTGCTCTATAAACTAGAATTGTAATAATGAGTTTAATTTGGCCTCTAAACCAGCTGCAATCAGTGAACTTTACAACTGGGCACGATTGCAACCAGCTTGCCGTGAAAATGCTTGAGACATCATGATAATTATCACACCCTCCCGCTTTAGTAGCTACACGTTCAGATTCACCACACTCACAGAGTTAACATAACTCTTGATTGCTCTTGTCCAAGTATTAACTTCTTATCGTATCATAAAGCTGACAGTGAGTTCTTCGAGGGTCACTTGGCTAGGATTCTGCATGATCAAACTGTAACCTCCAGAGAAAACGCCATCTTTAACCCCAAACCCTGTAATTGTCCTCAGTCACTACCAATGTTCTGCTCCACTCAAGCACATGAATGCACACAAGTGAACATATGTATGCATTTACACGCATACATCCTCTATTACTCCTCATCTTAGCGTACCTCTTCTGCTCTGTCTTTTTTCTGGCATGAGACTGATTAAAACAGATCACTTTGACCTGGAGCCCACCAGTATCCAGCCTGCCGATTGGAGAAGACATAAACCATGTCCCGGGAGAGTTGACCCCACTGTTTTCCCAACTCAGTCACAGGTTACACAAAGAGCTCGCCCTCTGAGGCAAGCAATGCTGACAGATTGTGCTGATAGCTGAGTGAGGTTTTGAGGTGGACGAATAGGAGTAGCCCAGGTGTGATGCACATACTCACACCCCCATACTCTCCACAATCTATTTATGTGTGTTATTCTACCAGGGTCGTGCCTGGAGCAGGGCTCAGCCATCGAGTGTAATTGAGCCAAATTCCCTTTAATCAGATGGATTGAGAAGAGGCCTGTGTCCCAGAAGGGAACCAGTATTTTACAGAACAGTTCCCCCTTTCTCCCACCCTAGACCAGGCACTCT
Source organism: Ctenopoma kingsleyae (assembly GCA_032353495.1). Taxonomy (NCBI): domain Eukaryota; kingdom Metazoa; phylum Chordata; class Actinopteri; order Anabantiformes; family Anabantidae; genus Ctenopoma; species Ctenopoma kingsleyae. Next base: position 13,426,596 of record JAUBNQ010000027.1, read on the forward strand.
AAAATCAGTCCCAGATGAAGGCTTTGCTGTGGGGATTAGGTGCAGCTGGAGCACTGCTAACCAAACCAGACCAAAAAAAAATGCCACAAAATGTCTGAACGATAGTTGGACTTTGTTCATTTCTCCAAGTTCAGTTTCTAAGAGTAAATGGAGCATTGTTGTTTAGGTCCAGTTCAAAAATGGGAGCGAAAGGCAAAAATACAATCCTCACTTGATCCCCGGGGTCAAGTCGACAGTTCATCTGAAGCATGCCTTCAGGAAGGCCTTGGGTGGCGGTATAGATTAAAGATGTGACCGCACACGCTCTGCCAAAGAACCTGAACTCTTCTATCTGACAGTTGAAACATGGTGCCTGGAATCTGTTAGTCATTTAGGGTTTCAGTTTGTGATTTAGTGCAGTGGAAAGCTTGACCAGGAAAGGAGGATGAAAAATGAGGAGGATGGAGTTCTGAAATTCCCTCTTATATATTTTTGTTTTATAGATATTGTCTCTGTTAGCTTTTATTGGCCTTTTGTGGAAGCACATGTGGTGATATCAAACATTCTTTTAGTCTCATTGAAGAAGTTCTCCTTTCGATCCCTATGATCAACCAAAAGCGCAACTACTAACTAGTCAACAAAAGCACTTACCCTGGAGTTTACCCTTTTTTTATCCCTATGTGGTGACCTTTTGTGTTTTCTTTTACTATTTATCTCCCCACGTTTCACTTTCCAAATTGTCTCTTTATACTACTAAGATGAAATGGAAGCAGGGATATAAGTTTTTTTTTTTTTTTTTTTTTTTTTTTTTAAGAGCAAAGCCTAATCACGCCTTGCAGAACTGGTAAAAACACATGGAAGCATGTGGCGTGTTTGGCAGGGAACATTTAATATAATTCACAGAGGGTTTTGATTTCATCCCACAGGTATGTGCTCAGCACTCCAGGGATCAGAAGGACCCTTTTTGTGTGAACTTGTTAAGGGAAAAATTGAAAAAGTCTCTCTAGCCCTCCTCAGCTACCTCCTTTCTTCCTATCAACTCGTCTTTTCTTTTCTTTTCACTTTTACTTTATTATTTTATTCTACAGTTTAATATATGAGTTCATGCTGACTGAACTGGAGATGATTTGTCTAAGGAGGCTGTTCTGCATTACGTGGCAGTTGAGAATGCCTTAATGCTGTTTAGTAAATTGCACGAATGACTCAAAACTGGAAGTTTTTTTTTTTTCTGGGTAGTGTCAGACTTCATTTTCCATCCTTTACAGAAACAGCAGAAGAGTTGCACTTGTAACAGTTTTGCTTTTTTCTTTAACATCTGGTATTTTTTTCCTTCTAATAAAAATGCTCTGGCAATAACATTTGGGATATTTACCCCACCAAAGGCTTCACACTACTTCCCAAGTGCATTTCAGCACTTTTCTCCCTGCTCTGTGGGGTAGATATCCAGTAGCTGAGTGTCTGATAGAGATGTGAGGAGGCTGGGTTGGCAGAAGACACAGGGCTGAAGTGGAACCAGCACAGGCTATTATTCACAACACATGGATGCAATGCAAGCCGATGAATAAATACACTGCTATTAAGTGTCAGTGCAAGGGGATAGTATTTGTGGAGCAGCCACAGTGGCAGGTTCAAGGAGGTTTTCCAAAATGTGAGGTTGCGCAAAAGTCCACAAGGTTAACTTAATACTGCACTTTTTTCCATTATTATCCATAGTTTCCTTTATTCTGTTCCAAATCAAATCAAGTTTTATGTATATAGCCTCAAGGGAACCTCCAATCAGTACAACACACTTTCTGGTATTTCATCTTTTAGCTTTACGTCTTATATAGTGTGTATTTTTAAATTTAATGTATCTTCAATGTCTTACTATCTTTCTATTTTAACACCTTCACATATACTCCCTTCTTCTTCCTCCCCCAACTCTCTTTACACACATGCACATGTTTTATAATACTTATGATTGTCCCTTTCATAAGAAGTGTGGCAGAGCTCCCGTTTTTAAATCATGCCTCGCTTCTGGACGCCAGTCACCTTCTGGATGCCTGCCACTGCTCTCTGCTGTGGTAAAAGGAACAATTTGAGCGATGGAGAGAAGTGTGTTTCCCATTAGTAGATGGTTTCCTCTACCCTACACCCCGCCCACTGCTGCCCTGCTGCCTTGTTTCCACTGCTACCTCTGGGACTGCTGCAGATTGGCAGCCTGTCACTGCATGACTTACATAGAATAATAATAAGGTACAAAGGGATAAACTTAACATATCAGGATAAACGTAAATACATGCTGTATATCTGGTGGCTAGGCAAGAACGTTTTGTTGTTTGATGCTAGAATAATTGCTGTTACTTTGGCTTTGCATTTAGGATCAATATCTTTCTACACAATAATACACTAATATGTGTGAATATGTTGTTTGTCTCTAAGTTTAGCTTTATTCTGCTTCTATAAATGTAGCGGCCAAGCCAAAATGCCACCTCCATTATGTTTCAGATGACTTTCTTATTGGTATTTCTTGGATTATGATTTGTCACTCTGGCACAGGTTGATCTTTGTCTCATCTGTCCATAACACATACTGTAAGTCTAGAACCTTACAAGCTCCTTATTGTCCTTTTTGCAAACATTACCTTTTTGTGTATGCACTGATGATCAAACAGAACACACCTTTTCAAAAAACATTTGATCAGCCCATTGTGTTTGTTAATTCAGTCAATCTGAAGCTGGATAATTGGCACTTGAACAACATAGTCATTGTTTCGTTTCAGATCCAGCCAAATAACAAGTGCCACTGTCCAAATACTCACAGCAAATAGCGATGCCAAAGCTGAACTCATAATGTGTCAGTCAGCATTTCCCATGTGTAAATGGTCTGTGCAGTATCAGCACAACACTCATCCACATCTGGCACTACAGCATATCCAGCTTAACTTTCTTTTTTTTAAAGTGAGTTTGAGTGAGCAGACTTTTCCTATCATTTAATAGAAAGAACAGGCTAGGTGGATTGTCTGCTCATTGTATTGTCTTTTATGATCATGTTTCCATGATAGAAACCAGTGATCCTGGGCCTGTCATTGGCTGGCCTGATGTCTGAAAAGGAAAGTCAAGAAAACAGAAGGAAATTCGTTCTTAAAGAGGCTCCCTGATTGGCCGGTGGCAGGTGAGCCACATGTGCTCATGCTGATGTCACTTCTCATATGGGCCCTATTTGTCTGCCCACACTGTGGAAACATGTCATTGTCAGTGAGGCAGGAGTAATATGACACGCTTAGTTAAATGAGAAAAGTGCTGAGGCTTGCTGCTGCTCACAATCTGTGTTTGTCTGTTTTCACTTTATAACTGGTCATATAATTTGATGCTGTAAGGCCTCCCTGTGTTTCCACTGTGTTGATGCATCTGAGGTTGAGACATAATGTATAATGTACACATGTGTAGTGTTGTGTTTGTCTGTGTGTGCACAAACCTGAATAGTAGGTGGACAACAAAGAGGAAAAGACCAGCAGAGGACTGAACGGCATTAACGCCTGTCAGATTTCACTGGTCTCTATAGAAATGTTATGACAACAAAAATTGCTTTGCACCTGCATGGTCTCCCTGTTTTGCTGCCCAAGGTTATGTGTTTGCACATCTGTGCAAATTCACCTGGCTTAAGCAGATTAAAAATGTCATTAAAATGTAATTGGTGGGAGAGCTGAGGAGGTCGTGGTAGCCAGGAAATAATTTGTTCATTGTGCAAAGCAAGTTGGAGTGGGAGAAGAGAGGAGAAGAAAAGATGGAGGACCCTCATGGGGGGACATTGGTTGGTCATTATTCTATGTTCTCTTGAATAAACCTCTGTGGACTCTCCTACTGCCTGAAAGCCCTCTGTATGTGGTAAGCTGACATTATTTCAGCAAGGTCAATTAGTCAGACAGCTATTGTATGGGCGCTTTGTGCAAAGCTGGGGGGAGCAGGGGACTGAAGAGTTGGCGATAAGCGGGAGGTGCAGGCTTTCTAAGAACTGTCTTTTGTGCAGAACTGTTTCTTCTGGCAACAAAAGATGATGAAGGAAGCAGAGTCTCAGGCATCCTTAGTCCTAACACTGCAAGACTAATTTAGCATCTTAATCTGCCATTTCAAATGACTTTAGCAGGTGTTAAATGGTGGTGTTAGGGTGAAAATAGACCGTCTAGTTTTGCCACAGTCACTGGTGCAAGCAAACAGACCTACACGGACGATTGTAAAAGGGTGCTATGCTGTGGGGTGCTATCCATTGAATTGTGTGTGTGTGAAGAGATGCAGGGCTTGAGAGGTTTTGCAGTGCCATTACTCCCCAAAATGGAGGCACTTTTACAGTTCACTTTGTGTGTGTGTGTGTGTGTGTGTGTGTGTGTGTGTTGAGGGCATGTGGGGCACAGGTGTCTTTCACACAGCCACTCAACCATGAGCTAGAGGGGCTGCATTCCTACCAGCAAGCTGGATCACTCATTCATACACACATGTATTCTCATACAACATGCAACACTGTCATGCACACATACATGCCTGGGCAGCTCTGCCATTTTTTTTTTAACCTTTTTTAGCGCATGCAGACCTTCACCAAACAGTATTCATCATCACTCAACAGGATTTGACAGGTGGAGTGACGTAGACTTAATCATCCATGTCTTTCTTTAGTCGTGCATTCAAGCACAGAAAAAGTGATAAGCTATATACAAGTAGTACACTTTAAAACAAACAATGAATTCTGCTTCTTTGTTTTTCTTTTTTAATTTAGCTGTTAAGTTTACGTTTAAACTGGACTTACTGCCTGACTGATTGATTACAGTGTATTGTGTCTTTCATTGCTTGGTTAGGCCACCATAATGTCTAAAGAGACCTTCTATTTGAAAATATATCAGCTCACTTCTTTTAGTTTCTTTTAGGAACAAATATTTTGCCACTGAAAAACAGACATTGTAAAGCTGCTATGCCGGCTCGGTTTTGTACCTACATGTTGTACCTACACATCCTGCTGTGTCACTTTTGGAGTGCATTTCTTTATATGCCAGCTGTGTGGAAAGGCTCTTGGTGAGAGAGTGAAAGAGTAACTCATTCACAAGGAACCTTAGACAAACATGTTTAACTAAAAGACCAGCCCAGAGAAATAAAGGCCCTGTTACAGGGAAATATTTTAAGATCTTCTTTTTCCTCAGAGGCCAAAGGGACAAGGTTGGCGAGCTGCTGGGCTTTTCACTCTGACCTGCCTGGGTGGTGTTGTAGGGGAACAATCCTTTCATTCCCATTGGACTGAAACATCACAAGCCTGATGGACAAATGATGATAGAAACTTATACACACGTGTGTGGTTACACGGCCTGTATTATTCTTAACTGTTCTCCTCACATCCTGGCCATCATGGTCCATCCATGGTCCACTGCTACTGGGAAGCTGTGGGGACAAGAGCTGTGAGCTGGCAGACTAAGCGCTGTCTCTGTGGTCAGCTACAAGTTAACTACTGTGCAAACTAACACAGAGGCATAAGCACATACAACAAATTCAGTCATTCATGTCTGATTTTTTTTTCATGCCCAACACCAGTCTTTTGTTAAGATATTGTAAAGCCTTTGCACTTTGGGCTGAGTGACGTAAGCACTCGATTAAGGAAGAGGTTTTGCATCCTGTGCTTTCATGAGCAGTATCTGTCTTCATTCTGGGCTACTGGGGTGGTCTCCAGCTTTTTATTTATCACTCCCAGGCTTTCTTATCTGTCTCTTTTTAGATGGAAAAAGCATTTGAATTATTGACTGCTGTCAGTCTTACTCATAAGAGAATAGAAAAGGACAGAATAAGATCAGAGCAAAACGTAAGCGTGAAACATCAATTGCAAAATCTGTGCAGTGGAGATGGACTACCGTATGTGCATATTAGCATGATGAAACTATGAGTGTGCAAGAAGCAGAATATGAAAGAGTATAAATATAATGTATGAAATACTATATTTCTACATAGAAAACATGAGCAAGATCAGTGTGGCGCATCATGATCTTGATCATCATTGATTTAACTGCAATAATTTTATCTTTTTTTTAGTTTTAGGTGTGTGTTAGGTGTTAGGTTAGCTCTATCAAGGCTGTGTAATTTACCAGCATGCTTCTGTTTTAACAAAAAGCGTTTTTGTCTTAAATTCTTCCTTTCCCTGGTGTAAATGTAATGCCACACCCATTCCACCTTTGCTGTTATACAGTTTCCCTTCACATCTTTCTGTGTTTTGGCCATAATGAAGAAAGAGACGTGAGACATCGAACCTGGAATGGAGCAGCACTGCCTGCTATAACCACATGCTGCAAAAACCGAGATTGTTAAAAGACGTACA